>VYZX01010853.1:72693-82773 GCA_013401335.1 Brachypteracias leptosomus
GCCACAAGGACAGCTCTGTAGAAAATGGAGAAAACTTGCAATAGCAAAGATGATGTCATCTTCTGGATGAGACTCAGGGATTTGGTTTTGTGAAAGTCAGATCGTTTGTGGCCTTCACTGAAATTAAGTCATGTTTCTGCTTTCGCTAATATAGGCGTTTCAGGGCAGTTGGCAGTGATAGAAAGGGTTGGTTTTTTCAATTACATTCTCTATTTCCATACAGCCCCTAGTTGATCAACTGCATATAAATTCCTCCTCTCACTGATTAAATATTTCCTTGCCTGGTTTCTTTGCTTCAGGGAGCTTGAGAGCTCATTGTTTATAAAGGGAAAGAAGAAGGATTGTGCTGTTAAGCAGACAACTCCCAACACATATGTTCTGCTCTGCGTCTTTGAGAAGGAGGCACTGATGCTGCTGCAACTGCAGAAGAGCAGAGCTTTCACTGAGATTCAGATGTGACCAAGACTCTCTTCTAGGATTCATAAATTGATGAAGCTCTGGGCTTATTAATTAGTTTTTTTCTGAAAGAAGTAGCCTTAGCCCGTATATGCTAGGTTGTGGAACCTTTAATCCCACTGAGTTTTTCTCTCCCCGTGTTCCTTCTAATTACTTGCAAGAGAAAATTTGATTAAATACATTTGGGTAGTTGAGGAGAAAAGTCATAATTGTGAAATTTTTCCTCATACTGACATCCAAAAAAGATATTTTGACTAGGCCAGCTATATTAGTTCCATAATGTGCATATGGGTTTTTTTTTCATGTTCTGTGGTTTTACATTGTTTATATAAATATTTTTTCATTTCAGAACAAAAAAGCAGAACAAACCAACCCAAACATCTTTCTACTTGGGAAAGCTAGCATGTCCAAAACACGTCTGTTTTAAAAAACTTCTTTCCAGTTGCTTAGAAGGAGAGTGGAAACCATCTGGAAAAAACCTATTATTTTCTAATGGCAAAGCATTCTTTGAGGTTTTTTTCTTTCCGGTCATCATTAGTGAAAAGTACTGTTCAAGCTCAGCAGTATGACCACAATCTGAGCTTTGACAAGTGAATATTGTCCTTTTAAAGCAAAGCATCTCTCTAGGATCGTGTCATCTGAACCTTCAAGGCAATATCTTTGGCTCATCTAGACTTGGGATGCTTTATGATTTGAACCCAGGAGGCTGAGCTGGTGGCTGTTTCCTCAAGGGACTCTTGAGCACACATCAGCCCTGCCATGAGAGAGCTGTGTGTACTGAGGGCAGGGAGCACACTGGGCATTTACCCTTTAGTTACAGTTTATGTTATCTCTACAGTGGTGAGGACAGAATGTTAGGAAAGGAAGAAGACAAATGATCCATATTTATCTCACTTTGGGTAGTTATTTGGGGATCATAAATTGTATGGGAGTTTGACACTAAATTTCCAAGAACTGGGCCCACTGGTACAAGCATTGGTATCCTGAAAAGATCTTAGCCTGGGATCCCACTAGTCAAAGGACTTCTTTGAACCAGAATTCTGTACAGACAGAGAATAATTAATCAAAACCCAGCCTCAGGAGGGAAGATAGGGACCACAGATGAAATTATTCAGAAAAATTTGGAGAAAGCAATCAATTAAGTACACCTTCACAATATTTTGAAGAAATAAGTGTTGGAAGTAGTTCTTTCAAATTAAGATGTATAATGTGATAGCAAAAATGAATGCCCTGCCTTTTCTGTAGTTGCAGGTCTTCAGTTTTTCACTACTGACCACATTCTTCCCTCTCTCTTTCCTGACCCAAAAGAAAGAGGCCAGAAAATTTGTTCTGAATTGCCAATTCTGTAATTATATATTTTTTCCACTAGTGCTGAAATAAAAATAAAAAGGAAGGAGGCACTTCTTTTTTTATCTCTATACAATATGCAAGATAACCATTTTGGAAAATATGAGCGTAAATGTCCACAATTTTCAGTGCTCAATGTTCTTTTCAGAGATGCCTGTTTACATTAATGTAATTTCAATCTGTTATTATGTTTTTATAGATCAGGATGTGGTACAATTCTTTGAAGAGAAATATCCTCTTAGCTTCCAAGTGGAACGAAAGCAAAATCTGCTCCTGAACTTTTATTTTTAATTTTACCTCCCAGGCTTAGCTTTAAGAAAAAGAGTAGTACTTAGTGGGTTTGTGCCCATAAGAAGTCATACTTTTGTCATATGAAAGAGCTGATTCTGTAGCTTCAGCTACAACTGCCCCCCAACGCAACAGAAGAACCATGTTTCACTGGCTGGAAGGATTTAAATAGGTCACTATTGTGACTAACTGCATGCCTTGTAAACCTTCAGAGTAAGCAATAAGCTTTTCAGGTCTGCTAGTTCTCATCAAATGAAGCAAAGCTTATACCAGTTAGCTGTATAATAAGGCAGAACTAGAAAAGTGATAATAAAAAAGGCTTTGGGTTCTTATTTTTTTCTTTTCTCTCTTTTCTTTGGGTTTTTTTCCTTCCCTTTTTCCTGAGTCATGTGCAGAAATCTTTTCCTATGGACCCTTTCATAATTATACAGTATGGTGAGGGTAGGTGCAAAGCATTGGCTGAAAAAGTGATCATATAGGAGGAAATAATGGGCTTTATCCCATGGTCTAACAGTTTCCCTCCAAACCAATCACTCTGATTAGGATTTTCAGAATAACATGAATTCAAGTTCGCTGAGGTTTTGATATCCAACTGCATTAAGCTTCTTCCTAAAATCCCATGTTCTTTTTGCCTGCCTGTAAGATGGGGACAGTCACACCTGAAAAGAGTTTTATGGACTTGCCTGGCAAATAGTCCTTCATTTAAGATTTGTTTAGTTAAATTGCAAAATGCCATTTGCAGTATTGAGAGGATACTTCTTTCCAAAAATACTAGACTGAATTAGCCATTTCAATGACCATCCTGACAAGTATTTAGCTGCTGAGTTCTGTTGCTGTTCAGATGTTATGTTTACATTCTGTTATATTCACAGGACATCCTAACGTGAGTTTATGTCTCTTGCTGTATTTGACAAAGCACCATACCTTTATTCATAATGTAATTATGGCACTGTACTTTCAAGGTATTTACTTTACAGGAAGCTTCATGACTTTGGAATAAACAGCCATTCCAAAACTGAGCAAAACATGGTTGAGTTGCTGTTTGTGACCTGGTTTTAATTAATGACATGCCGCTTTAATCATGGAAGCATTGTGTATGTGCATATGTGCGTATGCTTTACTCCCAGCATGGGAGGCTGGGATTTCACTGCTTAAGCAGAGGCTCTAATACTGTTTGAGATGCTGAAACATCCACACAGAATTGGCAGATACACTGCAGGAGATTCAGGATCCTCTGAAACAACAGCAGAAAACCAAGTAGGGCACCCAAAGTACCAAAATTGTACTAGGCACCCTTGTTTAGCCACCAAGAGTCATTTGCTAACATTAGGCACTTGCTTGCTTCATATGCCGCCTCTTGAAATTGCTGATAAATCCAGACCATTTGAAATGAAGGACTGTGCCAATATATTCTTTTTATATCTTCGACTATGAGGCCATCTCAGAAGCAGAATGAATTTATCTCATTCTCATACACATCCCACCACAGGAACTTAGAAGACCAGTCCACTGTGTTCTGTGTGTCTTTGTCTGTTTACAGTGCAGTAGGAACAGAAAACAGCACCTGCCTGACCCTAACCCACCAAATCAATGATGATCAAAGTTCCTTCCCATACCAGAAGTGTGTAGAAATCCTTCCTACTTGAGAGCCTGATTGTGTGAAACGTGATCTGAGCATTTACTTTAGTCTGCTCAGTCTGATAAAGTATTTCACAGTGTGTCTTATATGAAGCACCTGCTCAGATCCTACTGCTTTTGATAGATCTTAATGGAGAGCTGATGTTTTATTAGGACCTTTGAGACACTGCTGATTCTACAGCAAATCTGAAACAATTGTTTTAAAACTCATAATCCACTTGCCAGTAATGTGGCTGGAGTCTTTCTGGTGTGCTGCAGACCAGAGCACCCACTCAATCTTTCTGCAAGATACATTGAATGTCCTGGTAGCTGTTCACCTAATCATTTCTACATCTGGCAAGGTTGTGGATTTTTTTAAAAATTACGTGTGAAACATGGATCAATACAAGTGTGGAGGATTCTCTGCGATTTTTCGGAATTGCTGTCAAAAGTTCTGGTTAATTATTTATTCTTGAGAACTAAGGATGCACAATTGAACTGCATAAATTAATTTCAGTGTTATATTTTTTGCTTTCTCATTCCAGAGTGGTGTTGACATAATGATGGCAAAAGCTACTGTCTCTCCAGAATGAGTTTAACTGCAGCAAGATTAAAAAAAACCTCAAACCTGTATATTCCTTCTTATTTATTTTCAGTCATTAGGTTAAAAACATGTAGAGAAAGTTAGTGTCTCTTCACTTCAGAGAAGTTCCTGAGCTGTCAACATGTAAAAAGTATTTATTTATACTTAGTGCAGGGTCAGTGACACACTGAGCAGAGCTATCAGAGGAAAAATTGATACTTAAAAGAATTATGTTTTTCATTACTGGCCAAGTAATGAGGTTTGGCAAAACATGTTTTGGCTCATGAGCTTTGATTTTTTGGCTGAAATTTGGAGAGATTTTATGGGAAACAATACATTTCACAAATACATATGATCAAGGGGGAAATCTCATTGTTCATACAAGAGCAGTAGGGGAAGGGAAGCGCAAAAATTGGGAGGGCTCTTTATTTTGACAAAACCTGACTAAAAATACTGAATGAAATAAGAAACTCTTCTTACACTGGGCAGCAAGTGAAGTATTGCAGTCTGCCGTTTACCTAGCAGAAGAGAAAACCTGCTTCCTCCTCTCCATTTCAGTGCTATATAGGCATCATTGGTCATGACAAATTCTTGATAACAAGGTGAGTGGAAGGGTGGGGAACGGCAGGCAAAGACTGCTCCTGCTAATAGATGAACCTTTCTAGAGAGAACAGAAGCCGTGGGCTGAGCAGCAGCTGTCTGCCCAATCCAGGTGCCAGCCTCTCATGAATTTCAGTTATTTAATGAACCAAATCTCCTTAAGTAAATGAACACCTTTCTCACATAATCAGTGGGGAGATGTGAAAACCTTTGAAGATCTCCAGGAAGATCTGATTCACCTGACTTGGATTTTTGCATTTCAGCATACAAAGTCTGTTTCAAAGGCTCCTTTTTCCCCCCATTGAAGTTGCAGGAAAGGTACTCATTATTTGGAGAACACAGCGTATTATGGGCTGAAAATGCAGTTGCTGGTTAGGTGTAAACTGGCTCCCTTGGCCTAGAACATCTCAGCTGGAGAACCACCTTGAAAAGTGTGCGTTACAAAATTAAGACTATCTGAAGTGCGTACATTGGTGGATCCTTACCTGTTCCTGCTTCTAAATTCTGAGGTAAAAGGGATTGATAGCCTATTGCTGGTCCCATCAGCTGGGAAGTAGCCAAGCAATCCAGCTAGAGCCTTTTTCACCGCAGAGAACCTGATGCTTGGCCTTGAATGTGCCCTAAGGCACATAACAGTCACATGGATGTTACAGGAGGACCAAAGAGTGGCACATTGAAATAATTTCTAATCAATGCAACTTGGATTGTTTCTCCTCAAAACTCATCATCATTTTTTGTATGCAAAACAGCTTAAAATAATCTGCACTTCTCGTTCATTTCCCTTTGCCAGCTCCTCCAAAATTTAATTCTTATGAATCTAATGGCTCCATGATTTATCATTACTCTTTCTGGTGTCTTGTTTAGCATATGCGTATGCATTAGACTGAGCTTAATAACAGAGCACTTTCTAATCTGAAATTGTGCATTGTGGACTGATGACTGATGATCTGAATAACCAACAACTTGTCCTGTCTCCCTCCCTAAAACCATTCTTCTGGTTTTCCTGAAAATTAATTTTGTTAGCCTGAAGTTTCTGATCTTCCTACAGATTAATTTTTCAAAGAAGCCTTCATCCAACTTTTTACAGTAGTATGTCTCCTTGTAGGAGAATGTCACCTTAATCATGGTGACTGCAGTGATTCCCCAGTCTCTCATCTGTACCCAGACTGCTAAATGCAATTTCTAAAGTGACAGTCTCCCTGCAGACATCCCTGTGGTCTGCTAGTGTGCCATGGCTCCTAGGATGAGACAAAAGGCCATAATTTTTAAGTCTTGGTGTCTAGACTCCTGGTTTTAAGCATATTTGTTCCACTGAAAGGAAGAAGTCTTCCTCCCTAGAAGTGATCTGATTTTCCAAAGTGATGAGCACCTTTTCTGGTAGCAGTAGGGAAGACAGAAATGCCTCATTTTCCTTTAGGCTCCCAAATAAGAATTGTTGAGAGCTTGGTTCTTCCTGAATGTTAATAGGAGATCAGTGCTTTCAAAGTCAACCGTCTAGATTAAATAATTGGGACAGACTATAGAATTAAAAGCCTAAAATGAATTTTAAAGTAGAATCTTAAGTCCATGAGGGTGTAAAAGAGGACATGGACCTGAATTCTCTGGTGGTCTGTATCTTCCATGACACTGTGGCATTAATTGACAAGATCAAAGTTAAAACAAATTGCTGCTGTTCCAACATGATAAATCATATATTCACTTGTTCTTGTTATAAATGTCTGTAACGTCATCCAGATGAAATGAGAGCTGGGAAAAGAGTCCTTATGGGGTCTGTCTACAGACATATACTCACAATTAAAAAAAAAATAAATCACGTTTTCTCATAATTGCACCAAGAAATTGTTCTATATACAGATACTGTCATGATGTTGGTCATTTGCTATTTCTCTAATCATTTATATATTTCATTCTATACAGCCAAGTCACCTGACAAATAAATCAGTCAATAGTAAATTTAGCAGAGCACCATTAATGGACCAGTATTTTCCACCCTGCCAGTCTCCCAGTAAATTTATGAAAAGACAGTCCTTCAAGTTCTTATTAGCAGATCTTCCTGACACTTTCAGCTCTGTGACAAAATAGCCAGCACATTTTTGTAGTGTTCTTGTCTTTTTATGAAGGGATCACATGCAAAGAACTTAAGCTTTTAACACTTCTCTGAGAAATATATTTTCTTCAGTGGCACATATGGACTATTTATTTGCAATAGCTTGCACAAAGGAATGAGGTGAGTAATGACATTAATGTTGTAGAAAAGTTCATCAGCATCAGTCATTGGTGAGGAAAACCAGAATCTGATTACAAGGAGGGTTAAATTGGTATGCAAGGCCAGGAAATCCTGGTGCATGGCTCTACCCTAGGAGTTAAGAGGTTCCGCAGACTGCTTTCCTTTATTCGTATTTATGGCACTGTTGTCAGAAGTGCTTGGAAAGATGAACACCGGTTTGAAAATGTAGCCCAGTGAAATGGTTGTGCTTAATTTTTTCAAGAAACAGTTCAAACCAGAAATATTTTAACATTGTTTTGATTGCAGGAAAATGGGTGAAAACTTGTCCACAGTACGTAATTGACTGTGGTGGTTTAAACTCTGCCGGGACCGGGCACCCCGTGGCCGCTGCCCCCCCACCCCCCGGACTGGAACAGGAGAGGTAGCAAAATACAAACCCTGAGGGTGGTGATAAGGTGAATTTAATACAACGATGCAGAAGTAACAATCACAACAACAGCAACAGGGATAACAATGTACAAAACAAGAGGTATAAAGGTACAGACCACAGAGATACAGCACAGACACAGAGCGAGGAAAGCTGGGTGAGACAAAGCTGGGACTGCGCTGCCCGCTCCTCCTGTACGGGACATGACGCCAGCATGGGATTGAATAGCAACTCCTGGGGAAAATTAACCCTATCCTGGCCGAACCAGGACATTGACCTAAAAATACATTGTTTGTTATTATTATTGCATGAGCATGTTTCTTTTGCTAGAAAACAATGAGGAAAAAACAGGGAGGTGTTTTTATACATCCAAGTTCCTTTAAAATCTGTATAATACACAGATACAGCAGCAGTGTAGGTACCACCCCATGGGGTGGTTGCATTGCCATCGCTATAACCAGCCTCAGTAATGTGGGACAATCCCACCACTGAGCCCTCAAGGATCCCTTTTCTTGATGGATAAAACAATCCATGGTGTGGAGTGATAGGGTAGGGGAAATCAAGTAAGACTGAATCAAGTTGCATGAAGGGAGATGATCTGAAGTGCCAAGCCACAGTTAGGGTCCAGAATTAATGTTTATTGCTGAGTTCTTGTTTCAAAGGGGATTTGTCTGTATGCAGGGAGAGAACTAGTTTCTCTACATATTTTACTGATCCATCAGATTTCCAGAACTTCTGGCACCGTGTGAATTCTGCATGCCTGATGCCCTCAAGAAAAGGATGTAGCAAGCAGACTTCTGGGGAAATGTCCATATATTAAATGAGACATCAGAAAGTCTAATGGCTGCAAGATGGATATGCAGAAATAAGTTGTTTTTCTATAGTTATAATAGCTACTTCATATCTAATTCAGATTACAAAAATTACAGTAAAAGGCCATTTTTAATAGCAAGGTGTCATTGCTGCCAATTTTCAGTTCACTATGGAGATTGATTCAAAATTACTTGCATCCCTACACATGTGTATACACAGTTGGTGAATTAGAGATTTAACTCAATGGAGAGGACAGGTGTTGAAAACACAAATTTTCAGAAAATATAGGAAATAGAACACGATGAAAGACTAACAGCTGCTCATTGTCCTGCCTTGACTAAATATGACTCTTAACAGTCCAGGAAAGAAAAAAAACAGACTAGAAAATTAAAGACTTTGCAGGGGTAACAGTCTCCTGCACAGACCACAGATATACAATACTGAGTACATTATAATGAAACTGTCAGGTATCCTGTAGGAGATTTCTGAACATCAGCCGTAAGGTATTTTTGTTTCATTATGTGAAACAGCAGGGTGCTGATACTGCAGATACATGCCTGGATGCTGAAGCTGGTACTAGCAAGTACTTTCAGACAAGCCTAACTTCAGCACCCACTGGGGTCAAGGTTTATGTGATTGCAAGGTTTACATACACAGGATCTAGATTTTATGGCACTGAGCACTGTAATGCCCCATTGTCAGCATTGGTCCTGTCAAAATGAACTCTCCAAGCCTGAGACAACTGCCTAATGCCAATGGGAAGTTTCTTGTTTCAAGTCACCTTGACTAGACAGAGAAAAAGGTAAAGGCAGGGTTACATTTAAGCTCTGCCCACTCTGATTCCATGAGATTACACAGCAAGCACAACCGCATGGCATTACATTATTCGAAATTAAAACAAACAAACAAAACCGCCTCCACTCCCCCATTATTCTCAATTGAAAAAATGCAGGAGCTCCAGCTCCCATATCAGGGAAGCATCTGTGAAGAAAAGAGGTCCTTCAGCACTTAACTTACCTATGTCTGATCACAGGAGTAAGCACAACCCTGAACATGACCCTGAGAAGAAAAATAATGTGCCACTGCATTTGTAGCCTGAAGAGAAAAACCACAACATCTCGTGTCAGTGCAGGTGAGGGGTTCCGAGAAGACATTCAGTGCTGTGCTGCTGAAAGTGCTCTCTCTCCTCTTCTGACCCATCCATAAAATAGGTGACTTGTCTAAGCTAACATGCAAGGTCCCCAAAAAGCCAATTCCTGATTAGGTGTGTCAATTGGTGGGACAATTTCTGTACTTTGGGATGGGATAAACTATTTTGATAGTTGCTTTAAGATTGATGTAGTCAATCTCCACGTGACAGCAGTGTTCACTTCCCGCTTACAAGGAACCTAAACAGCTTGCTCAGAAAAGAGGAGCAGTTGAGTTTTCATGTGCTCTGAGTCAGATATACATCTGAGGAGTTTTAATTCCAAACTATCACTAGGCCAGTGGTCTAAGATGAAACACCACAATGACGGAGAAAACCAGTATGTGTTGCTTGTATCCATTTTGTCCCAGTTACTAAAATTAATATACACTGTACTATTTATTCCGTGACACAGATCATGCTGACAGAAACAGTGTGTTCTTTGTTCCCTCTCAAAGCAGACGTGGTCTCCAGGTCATATGGTGAGTGGGAATTAAAGGAGAAAAATGGTGGTATGCTGTCTCCGTTTAAGGCTC
>VYZX01010854.1:0-50790 GCA_013401335.1 Brachypteracias leptosomus
CCATTGATCTCCCGCCGCAACTTATGATATCTAAGGATCTAGTCTCAGCTTCATGACCTGATAGGACATCTGTTTAAACTACATGGGGATAATTGCAGTCTCCCAATACCATTGTGTTGCCATGTCTTGTCAACCTCTTTGCTGTCATTCAGGTAGCCAATCACATATCAAGCTTATTGTCATGACCTTATTTCTACTCTGGGCAGATTTATCAAGGCCTATGAGACAGACTGATATTGATGGCTTCAGGACTGATAGCTTAGGCACAGCTTAATTGGGGCTGTCAGTAGGTCTTTCAACAGTATTGCTTATTGTCATCACAAATACTGCTTTGAAGAAAAAACAAACATCTGGTCAAGGAGGGAGTATACAGCATGGAACAGAAGTGACTTTTCTAGTCAGACTGTCAAGGAGGTGTTATGCTGCTGTTCATGTGGTATTTTGATTGACCAGGTACTCCTGGGACTGTTATTTTAAAAAGCATAGCTGGTGACTTTCCTTCTTGTATGCTGGTTTTAGTTTAGTAGTTTCATATGACTAAATAAATGCATGCAGATTTGCATTACACTGTTCGCAAACTAACCATATTTTTAAAAGTCTTTCAGGACGTCATGAAGATATAGTTTCAGTTGTGTTAGCACCACCCAACAGAGACATGCACCTGCATGACTTACATATGCTTGGTTAACCCAGCTTCATTTCACACAGGGATGATCAAGTCCACCCATTTCAGAAAGGACATATTTTAATTTCTAGAGCTCAATTAAATTTCAATTTGCTTTTTTTGCACTGAAATTCAACCACACTAAATACAAATTTGAAGTAGAATGTAATGTTCTTCCCTGTACCTACTATATTTTGAAGTGTGAACCATATTAATTAATAAAATATCTGATTAACAATATCCATCAAATATACAGCTTGCTTGGCTAGGTACAGATACAGATAAGGAGAGAGAGAGAGATGGATAGAGACAGATATAATGAAGAGTAAAATCTTTAATTCTTAAAAACTTACTGATCATCAACTACTAATGAAATTACTAATTAGATGCCATAGCCTTAGGTACAATCCATGTACACAGGTGTACACCTTTTACACTTCAAGTCAGTTCTAAGAATGGTAAATTGTTCAAGGAACTGAACAATATTATTTATATCCCTATTTCAGCTTAGGATACCATACTTTTTTTCTTCTTGGGAAACACATGTGGGTCTCTGTGATTCTTTCATGAATATTTTTAACTATATGGGAGCAGGTGCATGCTTTATATCTGGCTTTTAACTAGAGACATGAAAAATTGATTTCTTAGTAAACAGTCTTGACTTACTTTTGAATGACTGTACAAGAATAATTTTCACATATAGAATTATTTTAACTTATTTTTAAACATTCTTTATATGGATATTATACTGAAGTATTAATATATTTTTTATTTTATAAATTAAAGACAAAAAAATGGGAGCAGAACTGTTTGCTACAAAAAATGAAGAACTGTAAAATAAAATGTAACATAAAAATAAATATCCATTCAAAATTTGAGACAAAACCAAAAAACTGTATTATATCTATGCAAAATCTATTATCTTTAATCCAGAAAGTTGCTCCAGAAAACTGAAAATGTGAAAGCAAATATAATCAAACAAAAGACTAAGATAAAACCCATAATGTTTGTAGTCATGTCACCTCATCAGTCTTTACAAGGAGAAGGGATTTGTTGTATTTGATTCTGAGCACATAAAAGGTGTTACCTTGCAATATAAAGCAATAATCTACTTCTCAGTTTTGCTATTAATGTATTACAGTATTGAAATTTAGAACAGAAATAATGTAATAATCCTGTAAAATAAATGTGCCTTTCTTGTCATACTACATATTAGATAGAGCAATTTATTACTTCAGCAATCCTTTGTAAAAAGTAAAATCTTATAAACCATTATTTTGTAGTTGAGACTGTAATTCTCATTTCTATATTTGTCAATTGAACATACAGATTTAATGAAATTAAAACACTTGTTCATCACTTGTCCATCTAAATACCCATTCTGCATTTAAACATTAATTTAAAGTACTGTTATGAATAACTGCACTCACAGCAAGATTTAAGGACTGTCTGTACTGCTGTGTCAGTTGGACTTATCTAGAATAATGTGCTTTATATCAGCTTTTTGTGTTGTACTAAGTGTCTAGTGCACATGTAATAGCAACACAATCAAACGTTTCGCACACTGATAAGGAATATCCACAACTAAGCACTGTATAGATAACGCATCCTGACTAATCAGATACCCAAGAGACATGATACAGTGGAGAATTAAGCATATAATGAAAATACCTCTGGGCACTAAAAGAAAAGGGCAAATGGAAACAAGTGCTTCATTGATGTATTTTGTAGCCAAACTAATGAAATCTACATTACTGTATGTAGGTTTAGATGAAAATTTAGGTGAGTGCTCTATTTTTAATATAACCAGAACTTAAAATTTAAATCAGTAGTTGTCCTCCTTTGTAGTTTGTAACCTTTGACTCAAGAGATAAAGTAAGTGTGAAAATATCTGAGAGTGTCAATGACATAGAATTTGCATCACAATCTTGAGCATGTTTAGGAAAATCTAAAAATATTTTCCTGTCTTCTCTTTGCTCTTCAGAGGAGCTATATGATAATATCTAGAAATAAATATTATTTAAACATTTTTATATCCATATGTGAGGTAGATGTAAATAAGTGTCAAATGGAGAGGCCAGGCAAAATGTAGGGGTGGACATTAAAATGAGAAGAATGACAAGGTTAATTGTTCTCATTTTTCAAAACATGGTATTTCTGATGTAGGTTAAAGCAGCTGTGCTGTGCTTCTGCTCAGTTACACACCAACCATTGTAAACCGTTGTGCATGAAAGTAAATGTTATGTGTAAAGACCGTACCTTAACTACAGTGAAGATTTTTAGTGGGTCTGTAACCCACTAAAGAAATAGCTAACTAAAAGCAAGGGGCCCAAGTGGCACACAGTTAATAACAGTGTACAGTACATTTACTCTAAGAAATTTAATGTATTCTGCAACACATAGTTACTTAACCAACATGGCAGGAAAGTAAACCATCTCTGAAAAGTAATCTGAGATCAAATACTCATATTTTCACCTACTGTGAAATGGAAGAGGAAGTTGAAAAGGGTCTTATGCCACATTGCCTGACACCTGTGCTATAGGCATCTCAGAGGGGTTGTACTTCAGATTAGCCCTGGTTTGAATGCCTGATAGTCATTGTACTACCAAAGCTTCTACCATGGGCTGTGTTTCTGGTTTAACATCTTCTAAAAGAAGCATGTGCCCTCCAGAAACTGTGAACCAGAGCATTTGGGGATAAGCAGGAGATCCACTTCAAAGGTGCATATCTGCCCCAAACCAAGACGCCCATGCAGGTATATCTACTGGGACCAGACTGCAGAGGGTATGTACCGGACTGGGGATATGAAGACTTCAGCCTCTGTGTTTTCCAGAGCTATTCAGTGAATAGCTATGTCTCCAGATATCTCCACTTATCCACAGCCTGTGGTTTTTGCAACACTTCCCTTCTCAGTCATTCCTTGGAAAATGTCTGCTTCTCCTTAGTCTCACATCTGAGTAAATATTGGTACATGAAATCTCTTACCTCTGAGCAATTTGTGTCTGACATTTTTAACTCCTAGAAAGTTAATGGTTGGTGGCCGCTATGCTGAGTGTCTGCACAAACAACTCCTAAAAAAATCTGCACCTTAGTTTACTCCGTTCATATTCTTCTGTAAGTCATTCACCATTGCAAACTGAAAAGTTGCATCTAGTACCTCTTTGATGAATAGAAGTCAGGTCGACATATTTACCCTAAGGAAAAGCTAAGACCGAGCTTACTAACTGGGATGAAAAGCACATCCAAGGTGAGTTTAACTCTGACAAATGCAATCATAAGCTGCCTTGATGGGATCTGATCACCTTGAAAGTGGGAAAGTTCAGTAGACTGCTTACAACAGTAAAGAAAAACGACCTTTGACTTTTCCATATAGCAGGATGAAATATTTTGTGATATCTGTAACAACAACAGAGAATCTACCCTTCTTTTGAAGAGCTGGATTGAGCTGGCAGCCAAAATGTACGTCATCTTAATGAACAGCAAAAAGTTTCACTTAAATGAACAACAAAAGCAAAAAGGAAAAGAAGAACAAGAAATGGTGAAATTTTGTCATTGCTCAAAGTTTTTTCAACTGTTTGCCATGGACAGAAAGAGAGCAGAAGTCAGTAACACATCCAAGTTAGCTCCATACTTCTGACCTTTCTCTTACTCTGTTTAAGAGTTAGCTTCTGAAAGCAGAAAACAGCTTTGATGTGTGCCAGGTACACATTAAAATACCTGAAACAGCAGTATTAAAACAGTTAGCTATAGCTGCACATGTAAAACCTTGGCTGCAGTGGTGGGAAAAAGGTTGTGTGATTTGTAACCAGCTAAAATAATTTGTAATTAATGAAATTTGTGGCTTTAATTACTCTATGGAAGAGAAATTCATTCACACTGGGTTGATGGCATTGTGACACTTGAAAGATATTGGGTTGCTTTATTAATAATTCAGATAAAGCCAAGACTTACCCTTCTGAAAACAAAATGGTGTCTGAACATACAGTGATTACCTATTGAGAAAAATGATTCTTCAGAGAGTGAATGTATTTTTCCAAAATATCACATGAACTATTAAAACCCTTTTGTGTACTTGTAAAAAGCTGTAGAATACCACACAATGTTCTGGGCCTCACATGGTAAAATACCAAAGTTCTGTTCCAGTAAGTTCTATTTTTCAAATCATAGCAAATCTGCAAAGAAAATCCTATTGAGGGAAAACTGTAGCAGATGCTAAGAAAAGGAAAGCTCTCGATTTCTAATTCTGACCTTATTAATCAACTGTGCACTAGAGCTGCGCAGTGCGCTGGAATTCGTATATAATGAGAAATGGGGAAATCATTCTCAGTAGACACATGACACAGGGAATGCTGGACTATTTTAAAAGCTCACTAGTGAGGATAAGGGACTTTCAAGTCCCCTTGCAGGCTTTCTATTCTCCTTTGTTTTATTGTGCCAGTTAGGAGTACAGTCCTTCAACTATCATTTTACAAAGGCACAGAGAAATCTAGCTGAAGCAGTTCCTAATTTGGCCCATCTCACTGTTGTGTGTTTTCAGATTGAGTGAGCGAGTGACAAGAATCCTGCTTTAGGTTGACTAGCATTTATACCTGCCTGCTCAGTATTCAATAAACCTGAAGGAATATGTGAGCATCAAGAGATACATTCCTTTGACAATACTTTCAGGAACAATCTGGACAGGTTCATGGATTTTTCTATCAAGGGATCAGCTGTCTCAGCATAAAATCATGTAATGTGTTGTGTGTTACTTTTATATGGGAAAATGTTAATTGCTACCATCAATCACAGACCTGGATATAGCATATGGGTAGACTAAATTTAAGCAGAAAGAGCAAAAATGCCTTTTTATCTAGTAATAACCACTAAGTCACATAGGAAGCAGCATGTGATTGAGAATGTTTGGGGAGAATTAGAGCCAAAGGAATTCAGGCAGCAGTGTTCCAGGTGGAGTTGCAGCTGTTTCAAGTTGAAGCTGTGCAAAAATCAGCCTCACATGATGTCACAATGGTAATCTAGATATCATTAAATTATTAACGTGAAGATAAGCTCCCATCTAGAAACTACATAAACCTCACATTTTTAGGTATATTGATTGCCTAAATGTGCATGAACTTGAGATAGGTAACAAAACCAAGTACAAAAGATTGTGGAGATGAACTTTTTTCTTGTGTGGCTGTTTGCCTGTACCATGTGCAGAGAAAGGAGACTTTTAGGTACCTTCAATACAAACAAAAAGATAACATCAAAGAAGTATCTAATTTCCATAATTTATTCCACTTCTAAGGCAACATTTAAAGATAATCAAATTAAACATACTAAAAGATAAACACATGCTAAACAAATCTTTAAAAGTCAATGAAGTAGATGTTTAATATACTAGTTATTGAGATTGTATTCATTGCAGATCTCAGAGTTTATATTCTTTCCAATTACACACTTCTCTTTAAAAGAAACAAACAATTGAATTGCAGACACTTAGGAGGATGTCTGATACTCAGTGGCTACACCTGCTATTACTTTGTTGCCTTATCAGTTATTAGTGTGACATACATGTTATGCATAAGGCCATTTTGAATATCCTCCTATCAGCACTAAGTATTTAGTTAGAAGTATTGCCTACTCACAAAATGATTATTTAAAAGACAGTATTCTAAAAATAGATGTCATATTAGCACTCATCAGACCATAGGATTAACAACAGCAACAACCTATTTCCCAGTTATAGCAGAAATAAGACCATGTTATTTTATTTTTGTAGACAGAAAAGCCTATCCTAATGATGACTATCTGATTCCATGTTGTGCTGGTTCAGCCATCATCATTTTATGCTGCCTTCAGTTGCCTGATCACACAGGCCAACGCTGAACTCAGCAACATCCCCTCGGAAGTTTTCTTTCAAACAATCCTGCCATGGGTTCCTGTGGGCCCAGCTCCTCCACTGCCCACTGTGGTGCCAGCATTGCCTGCTGGACACAACTGACAGAGATGGCTCCCTCAGTGGCCCTTCACATGGAAGGACACCACCGAGAGAGCTCAGCAAGATGCGACCAGCCCAAACAGAAGCCACATCCAACAGGAAGATCCTCTGTCTGGTCAGCTCCTGGTTGATATAGCTCTGGCCTTGCCCACCACCCCAACCACAACCATCTGGGTGAGGGCAATGTGTCGGAAACACAGGTGGGCCAGGTTCTACCTCTGGAACCTGAAGCCAACAGGGAAAACAAAATGTATTGCTGGGTTGTGGCTCAGCCACAGGTCAACTCCAACTTGGGGCCCACAACTCAGGCTCCAGCACCTCACTCCGTCTAAGTTTTTTCTGTTTTGACATGTAGCTAGTTTTGGATAAATGAAATGATGCAAAAAACCAATAGGTAGACATTTGGACCTTAAATATTATTTAAAATTTTGTGATTTTTTACAGAAGAACTAGTTTTGTGTATATATATGCATACAAATGTACATAAATGATCATTTATTATATATTTGACAGTATAAAGTTGGTCTAAAGTTAGGATTCATATTCACCTACAGTTATTAGTCTAGTTGAGTAACAGGCCCATGTCAAATACTGACAACAAAAATAATTGCAATATAATCTTTACAGATTACAATTTAGTTAAAATATCCTAAATTGAAAATTTCAGAGAACTTGGAAGTATGCTGTAAGAAGATCAACATCTATGCCAGTAATTCCTCTGTGTCATTGCCACCTAGTTCAGTGGGTTGGCCAGACCCAGTACAACTAGGGACATAGGAACTGGCCAGCCCAGCCCTTTCCAGAGCATGATCTGATTAGACCACTAGTGCTAAAATAAACTGGTTATGATTTCAGATAAAGAGTTCTCAATAAAGGAATAGTGATGAGTCAGATACATGCATAACAATGAAGTAATAATAGTTAAATTTTGCTCAAGATAAAAAAAATTATATTGTGCATACATATATAGTATATAGGCACCAGGTAGATAGCTTTAAATTACTCCTTAAAAGGAATGTCAGAATGGCTGGAAGATTATGATATAAGAATTTAACAACCAAATACTGACAAAGATGTTTCAGTAATCTATTGCAACCACAGAAATGTGTTAAAAATTAATGAAAAAGAAGTCAGGAATTGTAATTAACGAGGGTTCTGTTTTTTTTTCAGGTGAATTAACAAAGTCTCTCACAAGCAGACATTAAAGATGAAAGGCAAAATACTGCTTTGGACAAAAGGTAGGAAGGAAAAAGATAAGCAAAAAATAAAAAAAGGTACACTTTATCATGACAGAAAGATAAAAGCAGATCTATATTAAGTCCTGATTTTGTTTGGTATATAGAGAGCAAGGTAACAAAAAAAAAAACCACAAGGAATTTCACAGGCACTCATGGAGCGGGTTGGAAATGACAGAAGGAATTCAGTGATGATAACTTCAGCAGTAGTGCACACTGAAGGGGAAAAATAATCATCTTGTACATAGTAAGTCTAAATTAAATGTACTAACTGAGAGGGACATGGACATTACTCTGGACAGCACTACAGTGAGAAGCTGCAGATGGAGAATTAGAAAGACATAAACAAATATGAGAAGTGGTGATAAGGAAGACTACAGAGAAATTATCTTCTGCTAAAAAGATTGGGGCAGATGCTCCTGGAGCACTGTTGGTGCAATCAAAAGTTGAAATAATTTATTGTAAGCCAATTAATAACAGGAAACAATAAACTTTTATTTAATCAAGTTCTGCATTTGTGCTTTCAAAAATTTTCCTGAATAGTTGTTCAGTCTCTTTGACTTATATAAACGTTAAAATAGAACATTTATGCTTGTTTAGTTGCTTTCTTTGATGAAAATTTAACCTTATATCTATAATTATTTAACTAAATACCTCTGTATCTGACAGGTATTTGTTCACATTATTAATTTTTTCTTTTCATTATTGTAGAAAGCATTCAACAGTTTTCTATGCTTATTATATTTTAATGTTCTTTATAATTTCCTTATTTTAAATTGCTTTCAGAAGTTTAATTTTAAGTTTGGGTCAAGCTGTATTTGGATTGAAATAGAAATTCAATTAAAATGTAACAAGAAGTATTTTAAATTAGTCTAAGAAAAGTCAGAAATGGATACATTTTTTAAAAGAGATTGAAAAAGGAGCAATGACTGGAAAAAGGAAAATGTATATCTTCAAAAAGGCAAGTGGGAGAATCTGGCGAAGTACAAAATAGTCAAACTGACCTTAGTACGTGGGTGTCTTTATGTAGCAATTCCTCCTGGAAAACATTTTAAAACACAGGAAGGACAGAAAGGTTATTGGGCACAGTCAGTGTGGATTTATGAAGGGGAAATTGAGTTTTACCAACCTGGCTGGCCCCTGTGATGAAATGGCCAGTACAATGTACAGATCTCATTTATCTTGACTTTCTATACAGTCTTCTGTACTATTTTGCTAGCCAAACTGTAGACTGGGAGGTCCAAAAGAAAGCTCACTAAGATAAGCAAAGTAAGTTTTACACTTAGTTTGTAATAGCCCCATGCAACTGTACATGCAGGGAACTGACTTGGAGCTGGGGGCTACATCTGCAGAAAAGGAACTGGAGGTCCTTTTCCTGGTGGGCATGCTGAACAGGAGTCAGCAGTATTCACTTGTGGAGGAAGCAGAGACACCCATCCTGTAGTCTCTGGTTTTCATTCATCATCTGGAAGCAGAAAACCAGAATTCCAGCTTCCTCAGTTTCCAAGCTTTTGAAGAACAGATTTCAATTAAAAAAAAAAAAAAAAAAATCAGTATTTACTCTGAAGTAGCCCATATTTGCTGCACTGGAAATACTGAAAAGAATACAGGTACAATAGAATATATTAATAAAGCTTGAGCTGCTTAAAAAAATTAGATGTTTCCCAACTTTCTGATTCCGTATATAGTTATTCAGCCTTTAATTTTCATATCTGAGGAAGGTTACAGAAGTAGCACATAACTTGATTTATTAAAATGAATTGTCAAGTTTATAGTTGTTTCAGACCTTAACTTAAGATTGTCATAATTTTACATCTAATTTAAAATGGTTTCTTTTAATAATGTATTGATTTAATTTAAATGAACATAATGGTAGTTATTTATTTAGTTGTATATTCAGTTATAGATATATTTCAGTATATTTAATATCAAACAGAATATTGGAAAAATAAAAGGGATTCATTGGGGAGGAGCCCCTATTACAAGAAAGATATGGATGTGCTGGAACATGTCCAGAGAAGGGCCACGAGGATGATCAGAGAGCTGGAGCACCTCTCCTACAAGGATAGGCTGAGAGAGTTGGGGTTATTCAGTCTGGAGAAGAGAAAGTTCCGAGGAGACCTTATAGTGGCCCCCCAGTACCTTAAGGGGGCCTACAAGAAAGCTGGTGAGGGCCTTTTTAGGATCTCGGGTAGTGGTAGGACTAGGGGGAATGGGTCAAAACTAGAGGTGGGTAGATTCAGATTAGATGTTAGGAAGAAGTTCTTCACTATGAGGGTGGTGAAACACTGGAATAGGTTACCCAGAGAGGTGGTGGAAGCCCCATCCCTGGAAATTTTGCAGGCCAGGCTGGATGGGTCTCTGAGAAACCTGATCTAGTGGGAGGTGTCCCTGCCCATGGCAGGGGGTTGGAACTAGATGATCTTTAAGGTCTCTTCCAATCCTGACAATTCTATGATTCTATTCTATGATTAATTCAGATATGCAAAAACTTTGAATGAAGAGAAATAAAACTATTCCTCTTCAAGGAGGGGAGGCAGAGGTACTCAGCAGTCTTGCTTGCTCCTGCACTATGAAAAAGGAGTGTCTGATGCCCTCATCCCTTGTCTTGTTCACCAGTCTTGTTCATGGATCGACCACTAGCCATGCTCCTGCCATTCTCCATACTCTCCTGTCATGAAAGGGGAACACTCTGAGTCTTTTTCAGGGCAGGGATGCCACATACATTTTGTAGTTTCTCTGTTTCCATTAGACTTTTTATCTTGTACCCAATCTCACATGCCTTTCAGGACCAGTCCTCAGTTATCTGGTCACTCTGAGCTTTGTAGAAGTCTTTCTCCTGCTATGTGAATCTTGTGATCCAGAGTTACTAGATTTAGGGCTCAGAAGCTGTAATCATTTATTTAAGGAACTTATCATAGCAACTATTAGAAGGAATATGATTAAATGAGTTTATGGTATCAGTTGCAAGATTTGCCAGGCTGAATCAAAAGCAAATGATATTCAATTCAGCGCTTTCTTGTTGTAAAACTGACACAAAACAGTATCAATCATCTGGTGTTGACCACCAGAATAGGTGTTTTGTTATTGCTTTGTTCTGACAAACACTTTGGTGAGCTTAGCTAACATGTAAGTTATTTATATTTCCTCTGAAATATTAAGTCTATAACTCTTGTCATCTATCCGTATTGTAGGAAAAGTCCATTCTGAGACTAAAGACTGGATGAAAATGTTCGGGATTTGCCAGACCATCTTTCTGTCTGTTGGCTAATATTTTTCTTTAATCGAGAAGCTTTAAATTGTATTAAATATACTTGTGATCTCTGCAACCCTTTTTCCATCATCATCATCCAACTGTGAATGAAAGGATGAGTAAGACAAGCAGTCAACATTGTCTGTTTCATTTTGCATTTTAAATTATATATAAATTCAAGAAATCTTGTTAGCAGTTATATAATTCATTACATTGCTTGTTCAGCTCTTTTTCCTCTTAACAGAGTCATGGATGGACCATGATTGCCTGCAGTTTGACTCAACCACAATGACAGGTGATATGTTCTCCTGTTAACCAGAAGTGAGTTAAAAACTGCAGTTCACACATTAATACTGTCTTCAAGACTGGCAAGCACTAAGTATTTCAATGCAATGAAATTCAATGCAAAAAAAGCTTTCTAATGAGCAAATGTGAGATAAATTACCTCTTTGAAGGTTTCATACTATTGTTTTGTAGTCAGATACTAGTTTAAACATCAAAGAAAGAGATTTCCAATGTTTGTTAGCAACACTTCTATAGCTGTTTTGTAGACTTGACATATATAGAAAAGTCAAAAACTCCTGCATGTGCTTCACATCTTACAGCAATGAGTCCTACCCCTTCATTACAGTGTGTATTCACAGCACTGTGTGGCACAGTATTGTGGTACTAGTGCTGTTGACATATTTTCAACCTTGTTTTAATGCAAGGTCTAGAGCTTGCAATAACACTGCATGAATACTCGCCTTTGAATTATTTTCATGAGATATACTGTTTTGTTCCCTTTACTTCTTCATACTTTGTAAGTTCACATTTCCTATGATAGAATGGAGAAAATATACAGAGAGAGTAGCACCAAGGAATAGAGGAAAATATAGAATATTAAAAAGGTCACAACAGTATGGCACACTTTTTAATTCATAAAATGTGAGACAGTCTAAATGCTTCCTGACATCTCATTCTGATGACAAATACTGTAATAAGAAACATAAATGACACAAATTATTCTGTTCACTCGACAAAGATTATGAAAGCAGGAAGAGATGCAAAATTAATCACTTATTTTTGTATAACTGTATTTGCGTAGTGGTCTTTAGACATATTATTTGGAATGACTACATAACAGATCTAACTCAGCCATTAACTATAATAAAAGAAAATGAGAGATTTTCCTTAAATCAATTATTCCAATTTTTAAATAAAAATAGTTAAGGAACTGGATTACTGTTAAATCATTTTCTATTCATTGAAGGATAACCTTTTTTCCAGCATAGTGTGTTGTATTAGTTTCCTTCTTTCCAGGAAAAGCTCCACTGAAGCAAAAATCACATTTAACTCAAGAGGAGAAAATTGGTGAGAATTTATTAATAGATTTCTACTGTGCCTGCTAGTATGCTACCAAACTGTTCTTCAGTATCCTAAATATGGTTGTTGTGGTTTAAGTTTTGGGGAAGGGGAGGGACAGGTGGAGCGGCTATTCCACTCCCCTTCCTGCCACACTCTATGAAAGGACACAGGAAGTTCTGCTCACCCCTTCCTCGCTGGGATTGCTGCTGGCTCTGGACATCTCTGTGGCTGCTACAACTCCATGTGGCTCGGGAGGAATCCAGCAACATCCGAGGATTGGTGGTGTAGATATTTGTATATATACCTTCCCTTAATACCACTGTGTATTTCCCTTCCTTTGATATCCCTTTTGTTACTTCCTGTTAAAAGTTGTAATCTTGAATTCCAACTTTGTGTGAGGCCTTTCTTCCTCCCCTGGGAGGGAAGAGGGGAGAGGGAAGTGGGATGAAACAAATTCTGCTCTGTGGGGGGAGTTGCCCTGAGCCTTAAACGGAGACAATGGTAGAGAGCATATTTTTATTTGTACCAAATAATGTTTTATCCAGTTTTGAAGACTGCATAGAACAAGATTTTTTCCTTAATAATGATGCTATTTTCAATGTAATCTATTTGTCAGAATGGGAACTTTGCTAGCACAGCATATAGCAATCAGAAAGTATGTGCTCTTTCAAGCATCCCCGCTACAGTAGCTGCTGGCACTGAACTGATTAAAAGCTCTTTAACAGTGCGTCTGAGGCCTGCCACAGTCTTACCACAGTGACCTCTTTGATTTTGTTAGTTCCTGGCTGCATGAGCATTGCAACCATTTTGAGAGTTTTATCATGACCCCCACTCATAAAACAAAACTCTGGTGGCTGTGAATAGCCTGTCCATGTATATTCCATAGCCCTGGTGCTCATGTACTCCAGGCACTCATGCATGTGCTGTCTATATTCCCTGAAGAACATGCTGAGCTCTTGGTGTCCTTGGGTCTCACTTCGCACAGCATAAAAGGGGAGGTTATCTGTGCCTGAAAATGCAACAGTTTTGAGATGTGAACATTTAAAAGCCCTAAGGCTGCTACCACTACAAAACTGCCAACATTTGAGTAATAGAAGTATCCTGTAGAGCTCTGCACAGAAATACCTGCCTCTGCACCATTTCTGTTCAGTGTTAATGGATGCCTCCACTTTAGGATAGTGAATTTACATGTGTCAGTTCTAGACTCAAAGACATGCATCTACTAAAAAAAAGTTCACTTAACATTTGACTCCTAGAGCTAAGAAATACTCAGTAGTTTGAGTAACACTCTGCAACACTGAGAGGATTGACACAGGTGACAGCTTACTGTCAACCTACCTGGGTCTTCACCCTCTTCCCTGTGCACTGTGCAAGGTAGATGAGACCAAAATAAAAAACAGCCATGAAAGAGTCAAATATCTTGTCTGTTGTTGAGTATAATCAGGATAAAAAGAAGAAGGGACACAAGGCCCTTTCATATAGCTGGTGTTTTACAGGCCTGGGTCCAGAATGCACAAGTCAAATTCCTTTTTCACGTGTTTCTCAGGCTGAGAAACAAGGCTCACTCTCCTTGGTTCTTATATTAGTAAGCAGTTTTTGAAAAACCATGTTCCTCCCTCTCATTTTACACTGTAAGGTCATGCACAAGGCTTTCCACTTTGACTGCTACAGTTTTTACTCATTTTATAAGTCATAGTTTATGTTATAAGACATAGTACAAGCATAGCAAGGCTGCGGCTATTAATGCATTAATGTCTCTCACACCAGGGCTATGACACAATAAATAGCAAAAAGTCAGCAAGGAAGAGCTGCTAAATTCTCTCAAAGCAATTCCCTAGGATGCAGGCATACATTTGTTCAACTGCCATCCTTATTGAAGCAGTGGCTACTTGGGAGCCACAAAGAATCACAGAATAACAAAACAATTCAGACTAGAAGGGAGCTCGGGAGATCTCCAGTCCAATCCCCAGCTCAGAGTACAGTCAACTCTGAGGTTGGACCAGCTCGCTCAGGGCTTCATCCAGTTGGATCTTGAAAACTTAAAGTCTTGAAAGTAAGCATAGAGGCTGCACAACCTCTGGACAACCTGTGTCACCGCTTGACTGTTCTCATGGGAAAAACATGGATTTTTTTCCTTTTATCCAGTCTGAACCTCTGTTGTTACATTTATGTCCATTGTCTCTTATCCTCCTGCCATACACTGTCCTGAAGATCCTGGCTCTGTCTTATCAATAACCTCTTAGTAAGTATTGGTTGTTACTTGATATCTACCCCCCCACACCTCCCAAATCTACTCTCCTTGTGTCAGAACAGCCCAGTTTCACTGCAGTTGATCAATATCTTTCTTGCATTTGGGGCTCAATAACTGGATGCCATACCTGCTGGTTTCAAGAGTGCTGAGTAGAGGGATGTTGGTTTCCTCCATCTAACTAATCTCATCAATACAGCCCAATATATGGATGGCCTGCATGGTTGCATGGAGTCCTTCCTTCCCATGTACAGGACTTTGCACTGAATTCCTGAATTTTACGAGGTTCATGTTGGCCACTTCCTCCAGTCTGTGACAGCTTTGTAGTCCCATCTGTCTCCTCAGGTCTCCAAATTGTAGGGTATGAAATTTATACAGACGGGGAAGCTGGCCATTTTTACTACTGTAAATAACAGTGCTTTAAAGAGAAGCTTGTAACCTGTGCTTTTCCACTTAATGAGGGCTCATAAACTTGTTCAGAAAACAGCATTTCCCCTAGAGAATTGCATAAATTCTCCCTTCTCCTCTACACACATGACATGGAATCCAGTAAGTCATATTTTTATTAATCTGCATGCATTGAAATTTCATCAATAAAAGAAACCTTCTCCTCATTTGTCAGAAAGGATTTGATACCAAGCACTTTTAACTAGCATAATCTTATAAAACTACAAACTGTGAGCACGGGGAATAGAAATATATGGTTTAATGGTTATTTATATGAGGTATCTCATATAAATCAATGACAGCATTCATGTAATTAAAGATATTACAGTCTAGTTCTGTAATAACAGCATTTGTTATATATATATATTTACAAAATATTGCACACAAGTTTTAAGGATATGTTACAAATACTAAGGAAGTAATGAGACCTAAACCATTATCACGTATTCTATCATACTTTGAGATTATTTGATACAGAATGTTTGGATTTTTCTATTTTGTGAATTCATATAATTTCAGTTTGACAAATCCAGTCTTTAGAAATTGATAGGCTGGATTTCAGTGTGGATTTCTAGTATTTTGCAAAGCAAGTCACAATGGTTTCAGGGTATCTGACCAATGTTTATAAATATCTGAAAGGCGGGTGTCAGGAAGATGGGGCCTGTCTCTTTTCAGTGGTGCCCAGTGATAGGATGAGGGGTAATAGGCACAAACTGGAACACAGGAAGTTCCACCTCAACATGAGGAGAAACAGTGAGGGTGACAAGCACTGGAATAGGCTGCTGAGAGAGGTTGTGGAATCTCCTTCTCTGGAGATTTTCCAGACCCGCCTGAATGGATTCCTGTGTAACCTGCTGTAGGTGAATCTGATTTGGCGGAGGGATTGGACTAGATGATCCCTAGAGGTCCCTTCTGTGATTCTGTAAAATGAACACATAAATATGCACATACATTCAAAATCTCTACCTCACCACAGTTGAGAAAGCACAAACACACTGTTTTGAAAAGAAAATTCAAATACCGAAAAGCAAAGATATATAAGATCTGTGAAGCACCAGTACCAATATTCTAGAAACAAACATTAAATAAAACAAACAAATAGTTGTCTAGGTTTAGGCTCAGGGCCAGCCACTGGTCGAATGACAGATGGTCTCTGTTAAACCCTCTCCCTTCCCAAAGTGGAAGAGAAAGGGAATAAGGGAGAGAGACTTATGGATTAGACGAGAAAACTAAAAAAACTTTAATGGAAATAACAATATGAAATATATATAAATACATGCAAACCCAATATTGAACACAATCCCCCTGATGGCAATTGCATCACTGTCACCATTGATGCTTTGGAGCAGGCACTGGGAAAGTCTCAGACTGGATTCAGCAACAGATGGGAACTGGATTCAGGAGCTCCAATTCAGAGTTTGAAGGCAGAACGTACAGAGTCCTCCTTGGACTCTGGCCATTGAAGAAGAGAGATTGACCCTTGTGATTCCTCAGCTCTATACTGAATATGATGTATATGGGATGGAATACCTCATTGATCAGTTTAGGGTCACCTGTCCTGGCTGCTCCTCCCCGCAGGTGCAGCCTTTCACTTTCTGCATCCCCCGGTGTGGTACACAAGATTTAGCAGTGACCTTGGTCTGCACACCAATCCTTGGTAGTAAGTCTAAACATCAGGCATTATCATTGCTGGAAGCAGACATTGCCTGCGAAAATACATCATTAATTTCAAGAAGTGCAGTTAGATAGAAGAAACTCAGATGAAAAGTAAAATCACTGAACAAAATTAGTTCACCAGGACAATGGTAATCACCTTTCTTCAAAATGGGTGCTACATGAAATGATGCATAAATCTTTCATCTCCATATCTTCCTACTGTTTGTCCTGAACCTCCATCTTCAGGGTGTCAGATCTCACTGTAACTCCATCACTCTATCCCCAGGGCAGAGGCCAGGTCAGCTTTCCCAGCTCTGAAAGTTCTGTTCTTTAACAGCTACAGATCCCACCTTGATCACTGAGGGTGTTTGCTCTTCTCTACTAACACTCATTTCTCCTGGGTTTTAAGGGTTCTTTTTTCATTACTTACCATCATAAGCCTTAAAAACTCTTCTTGTTATGTTGCTGCCCATTTCTGCTTTTTTTCTCCCCTGTTATTACAGTAATGGTGCAATGCATAGTTTCATCACTGCCTGGGCCCCTTAACACCTGACCAGCACTGACAGCAATTGTTCTAAGTATGATGTGTTGCAACAACCAACTCAGCACCAGCAAACTCTGACCCTTTGGTTAGCAGAGTCACTGCACTGGTAACTAAAAACTGCACATGCAGCTGGAGAGGGAGCTTTATGTTCACCTCTTGCTGTCTTTTTTTAGAGAAGAGAACTACAGAAGTTACTGGAAGTACAACAAGCTGCCCTTGTGCCCCTGTGGAGCTAAGAAGAAGAGGAATGACAGCATTTGCTGCCTGATGGCTTTCAGCCAGAGTTCCTCTGGTGTTATCAGACAGTACAGCACAAACTGCATCACTCAGCAAAGAGACATTATAGGAAAATTAGATATGTTGAGAATCTAGATGAAAAATAACAATACTATCTCTGTTTTCCTAATCTACAAGGATTTCTCAGCCTTTCTTCTGCAGATTACAGCCATGACTGTGTCCCTCTTCTGCTCCTCCTTTCTTCTTCCTCTCTCCTAAACCTTGAACACAATTTATTTCACAATGACTATTGCTGAAGAGTTATGTTTGTATTTCAGTAGTTTCTGTCTTAATCCACTCAAGAAATTAATCTCTAAATTGAAGAGTTCTTAACATTGAAGCCAGATCCTTCTTCAGAAAATAGTGGTGTTCCTCAGGGTACTTCCAGTCTCTACCACAATAAAGGCAAGTTTCCCCTCCTTATTTACAAAATTTTCCTTTAGATTTCATCCATGCTGGTCCTGTCAGCTGAGAGCCATCTAATTCCACTTCACTTATCTTGATCTCCTCTTGGTTCTCCCAAGACTATGCAGAGCTATTCTTTCCTTTGTGATTTCTCATGTTCTAGCAGTTTCACCTTTTGCCACTTTCTTTTTAATCTCTTCCTCACCTCTCTGTTCATATGAAAGTAATATGGGCCACATTCACCTTCTCCAGTTTTGTTACTTCCTCCTGGTATTATTCTACTGACTCAGTTACAAAATGCTTACACCTCTCTTTTATATTTTAACTTTCATTTCTTTCTAATCTATCATACCACTTTGTTGTTACTTTCTGCATGCACCAAAGACACCGTTGTCAGTTCTGCAAGGTTTTATCTTGCTATTACTCCTGTTTTTTAGAAGCATTTTATGATTTTTTTTATGAATATCATTACACAAAAATAAATTAAATTGTTACATTTTGTCATTCATGCCTGAGCAAATGTGTCTTATAAAAAAAAATTGTATCTGAATTTCAATGCCTTCACAGGATTAGGATTTTCAAAGGACTTAATGACTTGTTTCAAGCATTGCCCACAGTGGAGGAACTAAAAAAATTGGCTAAAGGAATTATATATTTGTACAAAGTAACCCAGTGCACTGAAATAACAGAAAATAAATTAGAGATAATCCAAACGAGTGAGAATTATTATTATAGTGAATGAATGGGGGGAAAAAATTGTCACAGTGAGTCATACAAGTCTTATATTCTATCAATTGCTCCAGCAACCACTTAGCTCTATAGTATTATAAAATATTATACAACCACACTAAACAAATGTCTGTGCTTATGGCTATCTTGCACTTATAGAATAATGTAACAATGCATATATAGTAAACCAAAAGACAATCATAGGCAAATGTGGATGTTATTAATGTGAGAAAGATCTGTT
The DNA here is from genome assembly GCA_013401335.1 of Brachypteracias leptosomus. Taxonomy (NCBI): domain Eukaryota; kingdom Metazoa; phylum Chordata; class Aves; order Coraciiformes; family Brachypteraciidae; genus Brachypteracias; species Brachypteracias leptosomus. The sequence goes on from VYZX01010854.1 coordinate 19,024, forward strand.
TCAAAATAGGAAATTCTGCTATATTTTTTAAATACTGTGATGCAATGAACAAAAGAAAACACTTCAAAAAGATATGGTTCACATTCTTCTCTCTGGAGATGAGGGAACAAATGAAATGACAACATACTTCTCCAGAGGCAGAATAATGATGAGCTGAAATCTTGCACTCTCTCACAGTCACCTTCACATCAGGTCCTGCAAGAGCATGTGCCTCAAGGGATATATCAACTGAAAAGCTTCTAGTCTCCTCAGTAAAATCACTCTGCCTTCCACAGCAAATTTTGCATGGAGATTTTCTTCACATGAAAGATTATTTTCTTAACAGCTTTAAAGGTGTCTCATATCATATGTTGTAGCTCCATAAACTTTATATGGAGCTGGAAGAAAAAGGAACATGTGTGTTCATTTGAAATAATAAATTAAAAGCAAATATCATAGCTGTAGGTTTGGTGATGGTGGAATTCATGACTCACCCTTTCTTTCGCTACTGTTTCTTTCTTTAGAAAAGAGTTTTATAAATTAATATGTCATTATCTCATTCCCCCAGCACCCTGCCTCTCTCGCTGGAGAGATACGGTTCTTATTCCATCCTAAAGACAAAGTCTGGTTCAATGATTTGGTAAGAATCAGAATGTGATTGTGTGGCATTGTTAGCAGAACATTTCCCATTGATGGCTAGACCATATTATATTATTATTTCCTTTCTGTTCACCCCTCACCACCATCATGGCAGAAACCCTGGCTGGGTAGCAGTTTCTAGTCCTTTACTGTACTGTAAGTAACAGAGGACAAGAACTCCTGAAGGATAAAGACTCCTTCCCTGCCAGAAACACAAATGTCACAGGACTGGCTTGTAAGAAGTGGAGCATGCATTTTGTCATTTGCTAAGTTTTAATTACACACTTTTAATTTAGTTTTTTAATGATGTTTTGCTCTTCGCATCAAAGAAAGAATAACAAGATGTACTGCTAGAGCTCTTCTTCCTCAGGCCAACACCAAACTCAGCAACATCCTCTCAGCATACCTTCATCATCTGTTTGCTCTTCTCCATCTCAAATCAGCCAAGGGACAACACACCACTGAGAGAGAGCTCAGCAAGCTGCCCCCAACAAGAAGCTCCTCCGACTGGCCCCAACAGGAACTCTCTTCAAACAACTGTTCAGCTTCTTGTTTCTTCTCACAAGCTGGTCGGTTCCTGGTTAATATAGCTCTAGCCTCACCCATCCACCACTCCAACCATGATCACCTGGGGGAAGGCAGGGCCTCACACAGGTGGGCCAGGTTCTGCCTCTGGGGCCTGAAACCACTTGAGGAACAAAACATGTTGCTGGGTTGTGACTTCTCCATAGGTCAACTCCAACTCAGGGCCCACAGCCCAGGCCCCAGCACTTCACAAGACCATACATGTAATATTCTTTTAGTGCGGAGTCTATCATTATTCAATAAAAAGGAAAAAAAATATAACTTTAAATTATAAAATATTCCCAAGACTGCTTAGAATTGCAGGGAAGCAGATGCCATCATTATCCCCAAATTTTTATTAGGCCAACATGTCAATAACTAACACCTCATCATAAGATATTTATCATAGAATCATTTAGATTGGAAAGGACTTCTAAGGTCATCAAGTCCAATCTTTGTCTGAGACCTTCCTGATCCCTAGACCATGTCTCAAAACACCACATCTACTCATTTTTTGACCACCTCCCGGGATGGTGACTCCACCACCTCCCTGGGCAGCCTGTTCCAGTGCCTGTCCACTCTTTCAGTAAAGAACCTTCTCCTAATAACTAATCTAAACCTCTCCTGGCACAACTTGAGGCCATTACTTCTTGTCCTGTCATTAGTTACGCGAAAGAAGAGATCAACAGGTTGGACCTGATGATCCTAGAGGTCCTTTCCAATCATAATGATTCTATGATTCTAACACCAGTGTCACTAAAACCTCCTTTCAGACAGTTGTAGAGAGCAATGAGGTCTCTTCTAAGCCTTCTCTTCTCCAGGCTAAACAATCCCAGTTCCCTCAGGTGCTCCTCATACAAGGTATTCTCCAGACTCCTCACCAGCTTCGTTCCCCTCCTCTGCACCCACTCCAGCACCTCAGTGTCCTTCTTATACTGTGGTGACCAAAGCTGGACACAGCACTCAAGGTGCGGTCTCATGAGTGCAGGGTACAGGGGCACAATCACTTCTCTAGTTCTGCTGACTACACTATTCCTGCTACAAGCGAGGATGCCCTTGGCCTTCTTGGCCACCTGGGCACACTGCTGGCTCATGTTCAGTCGGCTGTCCACTAACACCCCCAGGTCCTTTTCCACCAGGCAGCTCTCCAGCCACATTTCCCCAAGCCTGTAGTGTTGCCTGGGGTTGTTGTGACCAAAGTGCAGGACTCAGTACTCGGCTTTGTTAAACCTCATACAATTGGCCTCAGCCCATTGCTCCAGCCTGTCCAGATCCCCCTGCAGAGCCTTCCTACCCTCAAACAGATCAACAATCCTACTTAATTTCATGGGATTCACCTGCAAATTTACTGAGGGAGCACTCAATCCCCTCCTCCAGGTCATCAATAAAGATATTAAACAAAACCAGCCCCAGAACTGAGCCCTGGGGAACCCCACTTGTGACTGGCCACCAATTGGATTTAATTCCATTTACCACAAATCTCTGGGCTTGGCCATCCATATAGTTTTTAGCCCAGCAAAGTGTCCACTTGTCCAAGCCATGAGCTGCCAGCTTCTGCAACAGAATGCTGTGGGAGATGGTGTCAAATACCTTACTGAAGTCCAGGTAGACAACATCAACCACCTTGCCCTCATCCACTAGGAGGGTCACCTGGACATAGAAAGAAATCAGGTGGGTCAAACAGGACCTGCCCTTTGTGAACCCCGTGCTGGCTGGGCCTGGTCCCTTGGTTGTCCCGCACTTGCCGTGTGATCACATCTAAGATGAACCTCTCCATAATCTTCCCCAGTACCGAGGTCAGGCTGACAGGCCTGTAGTTCCCCGGATCCTCCTTCCTGCTCTTCTTGTAGATGGGAGTCACATCAGCAAGTTTCCAGTCATCTGGGACCTCCCCATTAACCAGGACTGCTGATAAATGATGGGGAGCAGCTTGGCAAGTGTCTCTGCCAGCTCCCTCAACACTCTCAGGTGAATCTCATGCTGCCCCATAGACTTGTGTGTGTCCAACTAGTATAGCAGGTCATTAACTGCCACCTCCTGGATTATGAGGGGATTATTGTGGTCTCATCATCAATTAATGTGTTATGGAGATATCTGCATAATATACTCCATATCAGTAAGTGGAATATAGTTGGCTGTTACAGGAAGGGGTTTGTATATGTACCTAACTAGAGCTTACAACTTACTATTTTTTAGTGGGTTTGGAGTCCAGGCTTTATGCAATATACCTGTTAGGAAACTGTAATAAGCTGCCTTTGAGATACAATCTAATAGCTTTTTAATTTTTAAACAGCTTCAGAAAAAAATTTCCTCAGTATTAAATACTCCATTTAGTAGGGCAGAATTTACTCTTTGACTGAAATGACCAGTTGCTCAAATGCACTTTTCAGCTGATGCATAACAGTGAAAGAAAGCAAGCAAAACAACTGTAAATGATCAAAAAGAAACATGTTTATGTAAGATATCATTATGTAATGACCTGTTTTCACTCTAGTAGCAAGCCAAATACCATAGACTATCTGCATGCATAAAATATTTTCACCTACATGGCATGAGGCTTTAATAGTCCTCAGCAGACTCCTTGATTTGAAATGTAAATATGATCTAACTGTTGTTCTTTTACTTTCATTTCAGTGGGGCTTTTGTCCTGAGCAATTTGAGTTCACTGTCATTTCTTCTAAGTAAACCTATCAAAAGAAATTTGCTTTTTTAAGATCACTAATATCCCAAACACTAGAGTTACAGATTTTGTATGCTTCAGCTATTTTATAGATGAATAGTGAAAAGACTTGAACCTCTTTTTAGCATATTTCTTGCAAAAGCTCACGATAAAAGTACACCAGAAGGTGGTATATTGCTTGGCAATGAATTTCACACAGAAATGGAATGGAGATGTTGCTCTTTGTGGGGAAAATATGTTCTTCACAAACCTAGCTTTAGCCTTTGTGGGAAACAATTGAATTTTGCATTACAGTGGGAGCAAGACAGAGATGCTTGGTGAGAGGCAATAACCCTTTCAAGTCACAGAGTCAAAACATTAAGTATATTATGCATGTCTGGTTACTCTTCACAGGTTAATAAAAGACTTGATATACTAGCTACTATTTAAGTGTAGGAATGTGTAACTTTTGAGATGTGAAAGTCCTCAGATGCTTGCATAGGAACAGTTTCACCATTTTCTTCAGTCTTCCCCTCTGTTTATAGAATTGCCTGTCAAGTATTTCTGGTTCCCTTTGTGCCTGGTGGAGTTTCTGTGTTAATGGAAGAGCTTCATATAGTGCATGTTGTTTACATTTCCTGAAAATATTCAGTAGTTATCTTGATCTAAACAATGTATGTGGTTATCACCACTGAGCTGATAACTATTTTCTAATGAGTAGTTTCACCAGGTTGTTGTACACCAGGACAGTGTTGCAATTGGCCAGATGTGAAATCTTCAAGGGGCCATGCTTGTAAGAATCAGTCCTAGCTTGATTATGAAATTAAACTAAAAAACAATGAAGCATTTTTCCTGATCAAAGTGTTTGTAAAAATCTGTTTCACAAAGCCTGTCTCCTAGCTGTTTCCTTTGACATTATTTGAGTCCCAGTAGGACATATGAAAGGTGTATAAAAAGAGAAAGGATTCAACTGTACTCTTTAAAGTGGTGTCATCCACATGTCCATCACCTGGAAATGACAGCCCTCATACTATCCCCATCGGACTGAAGAGTCTTTAGGTGTACCAGTAAGAACATACTGTGCAGACATAACCTTACTTCTGAAGCCAGTCCCTCTGTCTCCAGCAGCACTTCTTCTTTCCCTTTTTGACAGAACTACAGGGTTAATTTTAAAAAGCCACTGTAATAATGAGAAATTTCTACAGAAAAAGAACAGTAGAAAGTGGAGAACTCAGTGACCTCTAACTGTATGTTTCTATGGGAAAATATTTTTGTTTCTGAAACATTCCTAAAGAATCAATTTTCAGCAGGTAGACATCTGGATACATATGTCAAAATTGGACAAGAATTATAGCCCTGAACACACAAATCAATACCTACCTAGTAGGCCTTTGAACACAAATGCCTAGGTAGCATGTGACATCTTCAGATACTTATTTTGCAACAACTATTTTTCTTGTGCTTTTATGAATATACCTTTTGTTGACAGACTTCAGGACTGACCAAGACTTCTAATCAGAGTTCTACCTGACAGTTAAGAATTGTTTATTTCTGTTATCTGTCAAAGTATAAAAAAAAAAATCCCCCCCAGCCATCTTATCTTATCAAAACCCAAAAGCATGGTTTTAATTTGAAATATTTACATAATTTTAATAATAATTTTTTATAGACCTAAAAAACCATATTTACTTGCATTCCTATTTTTATCCATAGTATGCTCAGATCAGTGGCTCTCTTCACAATGAACAGTACCTTAACACACAAGCAGCTCTAATGACTTTAGTGAGGTTTCCCATCCAACACAATTCAGTGCAGAAAAGTGAATATATCACAGGCTTGTACTATGCCTACAGTCATGAATTCATGATAAGAGCTTCTGAAAGTAACTGCACACAAATAAAAGTAACCACTCATAGTAGCTACTACCAGAAAAGCATTTTCAAAAGTATGACTATGTATCTACAATTTCGGAGTAAGGAAATAGGGGCCCATTTTGTAAGAGTTTCAGTCGCTAGTGACATACATCCAACTAGATTCTCTAGCTTTTTAGATCCAGTTTTCTGAATGAGACCAAAGAGAAATCACCAGCAGAAAGCTTTCTCTAATGTAGCTGTCACTGAGCTTGTCAGAAGGACACAGCCTAGCCTCTACAAGATGTGACCATACATACAATTTTGAGGAAGACTATGGAGATGTGACAGTGCAACAAGGAGTGGAGGTCTATTATTGCCTTTTCTTGTAGTGATTTAAGTTAAAGCTGTCTTCAGCAAGTCTTACTTTCCTCAGATTGAGGTGAAATAGAGTAACTAAGTGCAGCTGTCTTCCTGAAGAGCTATGTGAGGTCTGTGCTGAGGTGGGTTTAAATGGACTTAAGAGTACATACACTGAAAGCAGTCATAATGAATCAGACCACATACCCTGCCCATTTAACCTAGTATCCTGTCTCAGGCCTACATTCTAGATTCAGATGTCTAGGGATAAAACAAGAACAGGGCAACTGTGCAGTGGTAACTCCCAAGACAAGGTCCTTACCTGCAGTGCTTTGCAAGTCAGGAAGGCAGGAACTTCCAGGGCATGAGGTGGTGTTTTTATGCAGAACCAAGCACTTGACATGTGGGAAGTAAAGGTAAATTTGTCCAAATTTGACATTATTAAACAGAAGTCTTGAATTGACTTTTAATAATTCTTATAAAATAACATTAAAACTAATGCATGACACCTTTCCATCTACTAAGAAAAGATTTTTGTTTCCTGCAGATTTTCTCTTACATAAGATTTATATCCTCAGGTAACCATCAGAAACAGTGATGAAAGATTCTGAGCTTTAAAATTGTCAGTAAGAGTCTCTACAGTGTAAACTTAGGGTAAATCACAGCTTTAGATGCATGAGGTCATATTCATCTCCAGTGTTATATTCTTGAAATCCCATGGATTAATTTAGTGAAGACTTAGTGTGATTTTTAGAAAAGTTCACCCAGAGAGCAATTGCTTCATGTTGGATGACATATTTAAGTCCTACATTGTTTCTGACAAATCACTTTGCTGCCAAAGCATTTGAAAAGTTCACAGCTCTTCTGTCTATAAGGTGCAATATATTTATCATTCAGTCCTTCACTGGACTTCAAGATATAAAAGTTTTTCATACTCAGGTTCTCAAACATGATTATAAAATAACTCAAATTCTAAACCACAGATCTATATGTATCATATGTGTATCTCTATAACTCTCTGTATGCACACATGTATGTAGACATTCATATACATATATGAGCATGCATAGCTATGCATCTATATGCACACATATATTAGTATTGGAAATATGCCAGCATGTTTGTGATAACTTTCATTTAAATTATTTCTGTCATTAACAGAAAAAAAAAAAAAAACGNAGATATGCAGCATCCACAACTTCCCTGGGCAACCTGTTCCAGTGACTCACCACCCTCATGGTGAAGAATTTCTCCCTAATTTCTAATCTAAATCTACCCTCTTCCAGTTTGAAGCCAATAACCCTCATCCTATCCCTACAAGACACTGGTAGGCTGCAATAAGGTCTCCCTGGACCCTTTTCTTCTCCAGGTTGAATAACCCCAACTCTTTCAGCCTGTCCTCATAGGAGAGGTGTCCTAGTGATATGCGGAAAATGAACTGGGGACTCAAACCCCTGGGGACCATGCTGTATGCCAGACGTCTCTGCGCGGTTTATTAGCAGCCCCAGCCACGTGTACGACTTACAGGCTTCCCTTATAGAACATACCGTTTTATCCGCGGCTTCAGGAGGTTGTTGTCTGTTCCCGCAGTGAGCGGTCGGCAGCAGAGGCTCCCCCAAGAAAGTGCTCGGAACCGGCCCGGAAGCGTCCACCTTGTGGCTGTTCCCAAGGTGAGCAGAGAATCTCCTGGCTGGCTCGCCAAACTGACGTGCGGAAAACGAACTTCACAATCCCTAAGATTGTAAAGTAGGTATGTTTATTCAGTGTTGGGCGGCACAGGGGGGTAATCCCACCAAAAACGTGTGCCCCCAGCGCGGCAGCTCACTTTATATTTATACAATCAATTGTTACATATTCATGAAATTCCACAATTCGCCTACACATATGCATGACCTATCCCCGCTTCCTATTATAATTAGTTCCGAGAGGTCATTTCCATAACCCCTCCTAACTGCACATGCGCAGAGCCTCCTGGTGGTGGTTGCGGAGGGTNGCCCTGGCTGATTATCATCCAAAAATCATGAAATGATATTTTCCTCAGGTTTTATGAGCTCTCAAGAATTATGTTTTATAGAATATGTAAGTATATGTGCACAGCTATTTCATATCTTTATTTAAATAGTGTGAGATATTTCCCTAACACAAGTTACTTTTCTATCAGCATATTAGAAGCTAAGGAGGAAAAATGAAACCATATTGTAACAATGTTTTAAACTTCGTGTATACTTGTTACTCTTGTCTTCTTTGCAATCAGATTTGAAAAATGTTACAAGCAAGCTTAATTACCTTTGCAATAAAAGTGATTAATTTTCTTCAGAGACTTAACTGTAGTGGTTCAGATACCATTGTGAATTTATAGCATATAACAATCACTGAGACTCATGCTGCAAATATTAGTAGGGCTATTCAAAGCACAGTGTAAATAAATGACTTAATGACTAATAGAGAACTGTCTTAACACAAAGTAGTCTTCATCACAGAATCACAGAATGGTTTGGGTTGGAAGGGACCTTAAAGATCATCTAGTTCCAATCCCCCTGTCATGGGCAAGGACACCTCCCATTAGACCAGGTTGCTCAAAGCCTCATCCAACCTGGTCTTGGACACATCCAGATATGCAGCATCCACAACTTCCCTGGGCAACCTGTTCCAGTGACTCACCACCCTCATGGTGAAGAATTTCTCCCTAATTTCTAATCTAAATCTACCCTCTTCCAGTTTGAAGCCAATAACCCTCATCCTATCCCTACAAGACACTGGTAGGCTGCAATAAGGTCTCCCTGGACCCTTTTCTTCTCCAGGTTGAATAACCCCAACTCTTTCAGCCTGTCCTCATAGGAGAGGTGTCCTAGTGATATGCGGAAAATGAACTGGGGACTCAAACCCCTGGGGACCATGCTGTATGCCAGACGTCTCTGCGCGGTTTATTAGCAGCCCCAGCCACGTGTACGACTTACAGGCTTCCCTTATAGAACATACCGTTTTATCCGCGGCTTCAGGAGGTTGTTGTCTGTTCCCGCAGTGAGCGGTCGGCAGCAGAGGCTCCCCCAAGAAAGTGCTCGGAACCGGCCCGGAAGCGTCCACCTTGTGGCTGTTCCCAAGGTGAGCAGAGAATCTCCTGGCTGGCTCGCCAAACTGACGTGCGGAAAACGAACTTCACAATCCCTAAGATTGTAAAGTAGGTATGTTTATTCAGTGTTGGGCGGCACAGGGGGGTAATCCCACCAAAAACGTGTGCCCCCAGCGCGGCAGCTCACTTTATATTTATACAATCAATTGTTACATATTCATGAAATTCCACAATTCGCCTACACATATGCATGACCTATCCCCGCTTCCTATTATAATTAGTTCCGAGAGGTCATTTCCATAACCCCTCCTAACTGCACATGCGCAGAGCCTCCTGGTGGTGGTTGCGGAGGGTCGTGGGGATGAACGGTTCCTCTTTATCACTGCTAGTAACCTTTTGTCCTTGTGCATCCTCAGTCGTTCCTTGGCTCTTACTCAAACTGCAAGGCCGGTTTCAGCTAGTTCTAGAGACAAATTCTTAGTCCTTATCAGGAATTGTCCTTTATAGAATTGCAAGGCTTTTTGCTTTTAGTTAGTTTACACAATAGTGAGTAGACATTCCTTAACATGCACAATTATTAAGCCACGCTAGTGTTACAAAGCATTATTGTGTCTATCAAATTTCTTTAGCCCCCTTCTCTCACTAGACCTCTGATAATCCTTGTGACCCTCCTCTGGATACTCTCCAACAGGTCCATGTCCTTCTTGTTTTGAGGACTTCAGAGCTGGATGCAGTACTCCAGGTGTGCTCTCATGAGAGCAGAGTGGAGGGGCAGAATCACCTCCCTTAACCTACTGGCCACGTCTGATGCAGCCCAGGATATGGTTGGCTTTCTGGGCTGGACTTGCATATTGCTGGCTCATATTGAGTTTTCCATCAACCAGCACCCCCAGGTCTTTCTCCTCAGGGCTGCTTTCAATCCGTACTCCACCCAGCCTGCATTTGTGCTTGGGATTGCTCCAGCCCAGGTGCAGGACCTTGCACTTGGCCTTGTAGAACTTCATCCTTACCTGGACTTATTTCTAACATTACAGGAGAAAAGGATATAAGGTACACTGTAGTACTTTTTATCAGGAATTATTTTTTATACAAACAGAAAACACCTAAATGATTAAATAAACTCTTCAGAAAAAAAGAAAATCACTATATCTATATGTAGTATTCATGCATTGCTGGCTACTGTCCTTTCCATAGAAAAAGTTGAGCTTTATAGAATTTGAACACTCAAGGATTTTCTGATGGTCCAAGCAATCCTTGTAGACACAGTCATGTATGTGCATGCACACACACACATATATATGCTCACACACAGTGTCACCTTCCTCCACCTCTCTGTGATCCCTTCCATCTGCCCGTACCAGGAAGGAACTCATTCCACAGACACTGATGATAACAAGTTAATCTAGGGAGCAGTTATTATCCAGTTGCCAGGAATTCATTACTCATAACTGCAAGGTTTTCTGTCTACTGGAAAGGAAATGTGTTATGTCACTCACAGAGACTGTCACTGGTAGAGAGTTAGCACAGGAGGATGTTAATGTGTCATTCCTCATTGCATCAATGTTGTCAGTCTGCAGTATGTAAAATATCATCTCACCTTTATCACCTAGAATCTGTACAGATCATAGAATCTGTTCACAGAATCTGTTCAGACCATAAAACGGCTAAAAAGTTTTGCAAGTCCCACTGTTTGAGAATGCATCACCTCTCCACAGAGTGCTTCAGAAGCTCCAGTATTTGTGTTATTCGACTAATAGTAGCTTTGGCTACATGCCTGAATAATATTGATCAGTCATATAATGTTAATGTCTTGTCTAACTCACCAAAGCTTTTAGAAGCATCCAGATTCTTCACTAACAGAGAGCACATGTACCCAGAAAAAAAGAAATTAAAATTGACTGGTTAGTGTAATGTCCACCCTATGTCAGAAGCAGGATAGAGGGGAGGGAGGGAAGAGTGGGAAAGCAGAGAGGGGAAGGAAAAGGAATAAATATTTTCAACAAAATGCCAGGTGCGGACCCGAACTTCTACTCTATTTCCTCTCTTCCCTGCTGTAAATGGAAGGATAATCGAAAGCTGAAATGGGGCTAGGCAGCAGTGAGACAGCAATGTATCATTTACTCAAAATAATACAAATACATAACAAATAAATAATGCATCATAAATAGTAAAATGGCAAATACCTAGCAATGCCTAGCAACACAGACTTTGAATAAGCATAAAAACAGTGGGTTTTGGTTTTCATGGACTTTGAGCATTTTGTCAGAAAAAGTTAGAACTTCAATCAGATTTTTATGGAAGTTTTTCTTAAAAAAGCTCATGGGAAGTTTCAATAGAGTGCTCATGTTTGATCAAGCAGCTACTAGATTTACTAGATTTGCATGTGCAAATATTTGAGTTCTGTGCACATTCATGGAAGCAGTTATGCAGACTGACATTAAAGCACAGTACAGGATGGAAACAGCCAACAGGCTTTCAGTGTGCCATTAAGCCATTGGATTGTGATTAACAGAAGAAAATAAAAAGAAACCTAGCTTTTAACAGAAACCGTTACCCTCAAATAGGAAATAAGAGAAGTTAAGGGCATGACACAAAGATCTCTGCTTTCTTTTGACTTAATATAGAATTAAAACACTGTGGAATAGACCAATAGAACAGGGTTCTCCACTAAGAATCAGAAAGAAAACACTGAGGCCATGACTTTCTGTAGTTTGTAACTGAGGCAATCACACATGTACTCTAACAGAAATGTGTACATATCTAGCTTTTTGTCTATTAAACTCAACTTATGATTCAGCAAGTGTACTTGAATGAATTTTAACATCCCTGTGGACTAGGATGAGAAAAGGATTGCTGGGAGAGGTTACATCCCATATTATGCTAACTGATATTGTAGGAAAAAAGAAGCTGTCAGACATGCAATCCATTCTTCAAATGTAAAAGAGAAACAATAGGTTTCTCTTCAGGCTGGGAACAATTGCTATGCCTTTAAATAGTCTTTCAAACAGGCATACAACTAGGAGAAAAACCCAGCAAAACAAGACAAACAAAACCAAAACAAAACAAAAAACAGAAGAAAAAAGTAAGGAGCTTGCTTACACAGGAGACAAAAGAAGGGTAAAGGTGTGATGGGCATAGCAGCCCTATAGGAAGGGACCTGGGACAGCAGACTCAATATGAGTGAGCAGTGTGCTTCAGCAGCAAAGGCGGCCAGCAGGATGCTGGGTTATATCAAAAGGGGCATCACCAGCAAAGAAGTAATTGTCCCACTTTACCCCTCAGAGCTGGTCAGGCCACAACTTGAGTACTGCATTCAGTTTTGGTCTCTGCTGTATAAAAAAGACATGGACAGGATGGAAAGGATCCAGAGAAGGGCCATGAGGATGAACAGGAAGACCTGCTGTATGAAGAAAGGCTGAGAAATGTTGGTTTCTTCAGCCTTGAGAAGAGAAGGCTTAGGGGAGACCTTATCACCATGTACCAGTACATAAAGGGTGGCTATCAAGACCAAGGAGACTCCCTTTTTACAAGGAGTCACATGGGAAGAACAAGGGGGAATGGTTGCAAGTTGCTCTTGGGAAGATTCCAATTGGAGTCCAGAAGAAAATTCTTTACAATGAAAACTAAACATTGGAATAGTCTCCCAAGGGAACTAGTGGATTCCCTTACATTACACAGTTTTAAGACTCAGCTCAACAAGTGCTGAGCTGTCTCACTTAAACTATATTTTTTTATCTTGAAAGGTTGGACTAGATGATCCTTGAGGTCCCTTCTAACCTGGCATTCTATTATTGATACTTGAAGACAAGGGGATAGAGAGGTATTTGGTAGCATGGCCCTGATAAGGGTAAGTAAGTAGCTGGTGATGATTTTTTGGAAAAATTCTAATGCATCATAAAAACAGGGACTCTACTAAGTTGGTGATTTTCAGTCCAATAAATTAGAATATTTTATTTGCTGGGCTATATTGACTCACTGGGTTCAGTGCACTGTTATAGTTCAGTGGCTCAAGACAGAAGTGTTTTCCAGTACTATTTTCTTTTCAACTTGTGAGGAATAAATGACTGTTTAACCTTCCCTCATGAAGTAGATCATCTCCCACAGTCACATCCATTGAGCTGGTTTCCTTGGGTAATGGGTAACCAGGGCTTTTCCCACATCTCTCTCTTTCTTTCCTCTACATACATGGTTTCAGATTATAAGGAAATTTTTCAACAACCAACCCAATTCTTCTCTCAGGACCATTACTGAAATCTGATCTACCCCTTATTCAGCAAAGTAAAAGGATTGAAGACTTCACAGTGTCTCACAGTAAATGTAGATCAGCTTGCTTATCTGCGCTCTCCTTGGTCATGTATATTATTACCATAATCATTACCCATTGTTCATGTATTTTGGATTCACTGACAGTGTCCACAAAGAAAACACCCAAATTATATTTCAATTTATCTTTTTAAATTTGGTTTACATCATTTCTATTCAAAGTTGCAAAGTCTTCTAGCTAGCACTTATGCTCTTCAGTGTGTAACTCTTGCTTTTTATTGTCATATCGTTACTTGAACAACCATTTAAGGCAAGTTTTAATGACTTTTTTTGCAGGAGGGTAGACAATAGAGTGAATAAATAAAACTTCTTGAATAAGTAAAAAGTTGGAATGAACTCCTTAAAAACACTGCATATGAGTCCTGTTTCTGCAAAGCTCCTTTTTTGGCAATGAACTTAAACACATTTAAATCCTACTGGCTTCAGTGACAGCTAAGTACATGTTTAAGTATGTTGTTGGTGGCTGGCCACCACATTCCATACCTTTCAGAATCTAGCTTTTAGACAGATGTACCCAGCAAGAGAGAGGATGGGAAAGGGTATTAAGATATAGGATATTGGTACCCATAACATTTTTTTTTCCAGATACAAAGAAAATCCAAGAAATATACTTTTGAAAGTGAATTCTAAACTTCAAAAGTTTATAGGAAACTTCAAAAAATGTTTTCTCATATTACCACTATGAGACAGCAGTGATAGGAAAAAAGTAATTAAAAAAATTATTAATCTTTTAAAATGGTATAACACCAGATGTCCTTTCTCAACTATTTGTTATCCATATGGCAGCCTTTCTTAAGTGTAAATGTATTTGTCCATATACAAAAGCAATCTTCTTAGATATTCTGGGCTATCAAAACATGACAGAAAAATGAATGTGCCCTTTTCTGTGCTCTCTTCCCTTTAAATCTGCCTCCTCAAAATAGCAGATACTTCCAACTGTATATTCATATACTGGCTCTGTAAGCTAATTACCAGTGTTCTGGATCTTTGTAAATGAAAACTAAAGGCCAGTCTAATCTACTGAGTTGCAAGAGGAGTCATTTATTTTATAATATACAACATATTTAAATATACAGAAAGTTTCCTGATGCAATTTAGTTTCAGCTGGTTATGTGTTTGATGAAAACCTTGTACAAATAATGATGAAGTACAGCAAATATATGTATATAATTTGCAAAACTTAAAAATAAGCAGGAATATTTTGTGTGAAGTTTATGCCCACTACAATCCTATTACACTCAGGAACATGAAAGGAATACTAGATTAAAAATGGATTACCACATTCATACATATACTTCATTGAATAGATAAAAGCAAAGAAAAAGCACAGCAAGTTTTGATATATATTCTTGATTACTATGTATTCTGTGATGACAGTTTACCCATAACTCAAATGAATCTCTACCTCTTTCCTATGGACAGCCTGGTTAAAACTGTTCCTTGTAAAGTCCATTTTCTGCATTCTAATGCAATTCTCAGTTGATTTATTTTCAGTTATGTTCACAAATGGAGGCAAAAGCTGATTCCCAGGCTTTGAACAGTTTGAAGTTCACTTGGAACATGAGAAAAAGCTAGTGGTGTTATGATTTTGAAATGCTGATAGACACTTTTCTGACTCACTGGGAAGACTGCAGAGCCAGTACAGAGACTATGTGACACAACACTTAATCTTAATTGTGCTTTTACCTCAAGTTGGCAAGCAACGCAAGATTAAGAAGAACAAGTGGTATCCAAAAAGAGCACATAGGTAATTATGCAAAGGCAAATCTCACTCAGTGGTGGTAATACTGCTGTCCTCCAGAGACTGCTGCTTCACCATTGTATACATAAATGATTCAAAATAAATATCCATTCTCCAGGAACTTGCAGACTGAAGACAGCATGCAATGCATTGTACAAATCCACAATTAAGGCAATGACTAAGGCACCTGCTCAAAAGTGTCTGCTGTAATGGCTTTCACAAATACTTCCAAATAGAGGTATTTCAAAAGACAGAGTAGTGCTGAGTCAGTGATTACTGGCTTCTGCCATCTAATCACACTGTGCGGCTGCATAGAATAATAGTGAAATTAATTTGAAGTTTTTCCATGCAATAACAATATTTCCTGGAAAATGTATGCATATTGCTTCAGATCAAATATGTGAACAACTGGCCAGTCTCCAAATAGGCAAGTTTTACAGCAGTCATAACAACTGTTTACACAAAGACAGCCTTAACCTCTGACAAAATATAACGTCTTCTTCCAAAGGAAAAGGCTACACTAATATATTGTGTTGAACAAGGTATAGAGGCTATGACAGCAGTGACTAAAGCAATAAAGATCAATAAAAGTGACAGTACAATTTTGAAAGGAATGTGATTTTATCATAGAACAAAATAGTTTGCAATAGGTAGTATAAAAGGCAATTGAAAGTTCTATATATGCCTCTATTAGGGGCTTAATTCTTTGGAAAACAATACAGTTACTTTAAGTGGTGATTCATGTTTCAAAGGTGCTTAAACTAGTAGTTGTTCAATTCTGATTATGTGAAAATTCATACTTTATTTCAGAAGATTTAAAAAGTAACATGTGTTGGTTTGAGAGAAACAGAAAATAACACACAGTCCGGGAAACCTTCATTATACGTTAACTTGTGTGCTAGTTTGAAAGCACATGTCAGTACACACTGATTACATACAAGCTGATTTTTAAATTGTTATTAAATATACCTACTCCTACTACTCCATAACTAGTACTACCACTAATGACAATAGTACAAGATGGAGAAGCAGAGTCTCATTTAAGCAAACAATTTTCTGTTTTCTATAATCACACTTCTATCATTCTGGCAATTTACCCACAGGAATACCATAGCTAATTGATGACATCACAATCTAAAGACTTATTGGCCTCCAAGCTGTATTAGTACAGCAAAGAGTGGTCTGAATCCTTTATTTGAAGTGTTGACTTATGAGAATCTGAAGGCAAACCAAGGGCTGACAAATTTTGAAAATTGCTCAAAAAACATTAGATGTTATTATGGAAGAAAATCTATTCCGTCTATTGCAATGAATTGGTCATATATAGCCTTATTTTAAATAAGATAATTGTCATACAAAGAGTGAATCAAGAAAGCATGGTCTTTGTGCTATTCTAACTGTCAGGAGAATTTAAAAAGTAGGAACTCAAAATAAGAAAGGAGGTAATGAAAGCATTGGTTAAATTTATGTTATTTAAATAAGGAATGAGGTTAGTCTCTTGTGTACAGAGAAAGCATAGAAGGCCATAAAAAGCAAGCCCTAAGGGATCAAGCTGCCTGCCTGTCTGAACCTCTTAACAGTGGCCAGAAGCAGGCAGTTAAGAGTAGGGCATGACAGCAGAGCCATGCAGGGGTATTTTGCCAGAAGCTCTGCAGGGGCTTGCCCACCTCTGCCCAGCACCAACAGCAGCACCGCTCTGTTCAACAGCCTCTGGGGGACTTCATACAGACGGAAAGAACTGCAGAAAATGCCTCAGAGGCAGGAGGTGTCCGCACAAAGAAACTGTTTCTAGTGTATTTGCTTTAACTAGAAAGAGAAGATTAAAGACTAGGGTTTTGATTTTGTCAATCCAATGTTTGGAAAGCATGTAGAGCTTTATTCTGAAACTGTGAACAGGCTCGCTCACATTTTGTAGAACACTTCCTCCCTTTTGTACTTACTAGGAACAAACTCCTGGTAGTTTTAGTGAGGATGGTGAATATTATACCTGCTTAACTTGTTGAGGTGCTTAGAGTCCTAGACAGCGTTACCAAGTGTCAGAAGAGCAAGTGGTTTTGTTCACAGATTCTCATAGGTCTTACCATTTACCCTTGCATAATGATACCTGCATAATGGTCCCAATCCTAGTTAACAGGGCATACCCGCTGAGATCACTAATGCAATATCTCAGTGGTAATTCAATTTAAGAGGAAATTTTTGTAGAGTGTCTGCAGCACACAACTTAATTACATTAAGATTATTTTACTGTCAGCCTCACTGATAGTACTAATAGCCTATCTATGCCAGCCTTATGTTTGACCATCTATTTCATTTAACTTGTAGGCCCAAGCCAAAGTAATCAGGAAGTTTCCAGATAAATTTCATTTTCCCAGCAGAATGGTCAACACAGCTCCTTGACAGAATAGTTCAGGGGAAATGCAGGGGAGTGGCATTTATCTGCTTTAAATCTGGACAATACAGAATTTGCCTATTTTCATCTAGACTGTCGATGATTTACTGTTATAACACTGTGTCAAGGAGCAGTAGTACAACTAGGCTGTCATGCTGGCAGCTTCACGCTCTCTTCATTCCTTTTGGACACCATTCTGCTCTGAAAACACATGCCTGTCATATGTGTGAGGGAGAAACTATTTGCAGGAGGGAAGAAGAAACTCCCTTACTGCTAAGTAAAAGCTGGATAGCTGCCTAGACCAGGAATGGAGGTTAGAATTCAGTTAACATTTTGCATGAATTTCTGGAATAGCACATGGGACAACATGGGACAAATGGACAACATAATGATCAGAATACCACCCACCACTGGTCTTCAGTGTTTGCTGAGGTCACCAAAGCAAATGCAATCCTGTCCTTTGGAGACATTACCTTCTGCTAGGGTCAGTTCCCAAGGAGGCCAAAAGTCCTCCTTTAAAAGCTCTTAGTATGGATCTCTTCTTTTCTAAGCACAGACTCAGAAAGAGAAGAAAAGCATGTGTCATTGAGAGTTAACCATATGCATTCACCCATGACAATATATGGAGCATGATAAAAACCATGTTGTGAGAAAACACCCGAAGCCATGCTGCCATCTAAATCCTCCTACCTATTCCATAAGATGGCACATGTCCTCTCTTATTTTCTACTGCACAATGACACAACTTCAGCAGCTTTCCCACCCACCTATTCTTCTAACCACAGTAGCTTATATACAGTAAACTCTGAAGGAAAGCATAAAATCTGTACTTATGTCCTTTGAGGAGAACAGAACTGAATATGAAAACAGAAGGAAGCACCATAGATAATTTCAAAACTACATGAGGGTTCTGAAATGGGCTCTGAGAATTTGTCCTGAATCCGTCTGTGATATGTGTGTCACCTTTAGGTTCACTTAGGATCCGGTATCGAGTTAGGATCATCTTTGAAAATCCTAGTTGTAGATCAAGATACTTGCACCCCCACACACACACACACTAAGTCCCACTTTAGGTATATAAAACTTCTACCACAGAGCTCTGGCATCTCAGTTCACCAGACAGTGCTGCAAAAGGGTTAAACAGATCAGTAACCTTTTTCAGTCACATAGAACCTGCTTACAAGCTCTTTTGTGGAAACCTTCAAGAATAAGCGATTCATCTCCAAGTTTCACTGTATGGGGCTTTGCTCGCCTGGGGGAACCATATACATTGTCAATGCTAGCGTGAATTTTCTTAATGGCACAGGAGCACAAGACTGTATGGTAGATAAAGCAACTGTTCAGCTGGAAAAGCTTATAAAAAATACTAGTATCTAGGTCCAGACAAATAATTTGAAGAAATATACAGCTGAGAATCTTGGAGACTGCTGAAGATACAGACATTGTAATTTGAGGTTAATACATTTCCCAAGAGTTTTAGAGAGTGACTCTGACATTACAGAAGTTTTCAGGCTGTTAACATTATACAGTATTTATAAGATCTTTGAAGTGTTTTAAAATTGGTGTTTGGGAAGCTTGATGATTTAATATGTTTGATAATGATAGTACAGTAATTACCAATGGGGTTTTTTTCCACTGAATATTAAGAATAATCAAAACCTAGAACAAAAAACAATTTTACAGAATTTGGAAGGAAAGAGGAGCCATATTGTGCTGCCAGCTCTCTTCTTCCTCAGGCCGACACCAAACTCAGCAACATCCTCTCAGCATACATTCATCTTTTATTCTTCATCTGTTTGCTCTTTGCCATCTCGAATCAGCCAAGGGAGAACACACCATTGAGAGAGAGCTCAGCAAGCTGCCCCCAACAGGAACTCTCTTCAAACTGATCAGCTTCTTGTTACTTCTCACAAACTGGTTGGTTCATGATTAATATACCTCTAGTCTCACCCACCACCCCAACCATGACCACCTGGGGGAAGGCAGGGCCTCACACAGGTGGGCCAGGTTCTGCCTCTGGGGCCTGAAACCACTTGGGGAACAAAACATGTTGCTGGGTTGTGACTCCTCCATAGGTCAACTCCAACTCAGGGCCCACAGCCCAGGCCCCAGCACTTCACATATCCAACTTGCATTACTTCTCCTTCAGATCCTTGAAGATTAGATTCTAGTGCCTTGTGGGCACTAAAATGGAATCACTGAAATTTTGTACTTTTAAAAAATGTATTTTCCTGAATGTTTCAGAAGCAACTTATAAAAGAAATTTGGGAACTTATTTAAAGTAGTAAACCAAGCTGTATAGTGCTGGGCCCAAAACTAGTGCTTTGTGAAAAGCTTGGTCTGAAAATCTGATCCTGGTTAAGGCTTCATTAAATCAGCCCCTGGCTAAGACAGAGAAAACAGCCACTTTAATGTATAAGCAGTAGAAGAAGGAAAAAAAATATCTCTGTTACTGCATGTATGCAATTGTGTGATGTCATCCATATATATAAATAAAATTATAAAGGAAAAGCAAAATATGATTTTGGAACAATCATTAAGGTCTTGCAAAAATACTGAGAAACAGATTAAATCCATGTTTCCAGTGGGTGTTTAGGTGTTTTCGTAAGATTAACGCTATATATAAACACAAATCAGTGTTTAAGTGCCAGATGGTTAATGAAGGCCAGCCAGGCAACTTCCATAATTCACAATAATGAGTATGGTAATGAGCCTGCATTATAAACTGAACAGCTGAGTGATACATACTGCCTACTTGAGTAAAAGAGCATTTGGAGTGCTTGATATTAGCAAAAAATATTGCATTTCCACAAAAAAAAAAGGGGGGGGGAATGTAAGTGATAGATTTGGTTACGTTGAATGAAAGGATCCTCAAAGTTTGTTACAAATATTATAAATAAACTTAATCTCCATTAATAGCAAGCAACTAGAATTAAAATGAAGTTACAGAAATTTCAACATGAGATTAGTTCCACTAATTTGTCCAATAAAGAACAGCTTTCCCATTCCAGTATTTTCTGTTTTCATTGGCTTTGCCAGTGGAAACACAGACTCCTACTGCTTTTTGGGGACTTCACTGTTACAAAAGCTATGTTTGGTACAATCATGATAATGGCATATCTAGTACTTGCTTGTGATAGTGGATTGATGTAATGATCAATTTGCATGTGCAGTTACAAGATGATACCTGCAGATTAGTCCTACAGTTGAAACAAACCATTCTCACTGTGGCCTCTGTATGATTACATTTTTTAAAAGAAAATAATGTTGAATTCTCTTTTCCATCACTGGCAGGGACCTGTCTGGATCATAGATCATGTCTCAAATACTTAGGAGATGGATAGGTAAAAGGTGCTGCTAAGATGCAGTTATGGGGTTAGAAAAGCCACATCCTGTAGTTTTACCTGAAAGCTGTTGACTTGTGAAAGTGATTCTACTTCTTTCCTTCGTGGGTGGTCTCTGGTGGGAACTTTCCAGCTGTCAAAATGCTGTTCCCCTTTCTTAGACACAGGCTTTTGTCCTCAGACTCTGCCTGAACAGCTACTTTTTATCTTTGTAGGAGATGCCTTCACCTTTACTCTTCATTTTTTCAGAGAGCCTCTTAGCTTTCTGAAATGCTCATGTGATCTGCCACATCTGTTTTGCTTTTCCTTCACAGTACCCTTCAGAGTAGCAAAACTATAAAAAACCAAAGGTTTGCTCTTTCTCTCTGTGTTGTTTTCAGGGTTTTAGCGTCTGTTTTACCTGTACTCATGTCTTCATTTTCTGGCTAGCCGTTCATGCAAGGTACCTCTTTAAGAAGAGATACATCACATTTTCATAAATATACATCAGTAAATTAATAAACATAGGCTCAGCAGATCTATACTACTACCACTTCTAATATTGTTATTTTTAAAGCATTTATTTATGGAATAACTAAAAAAAAAATGTATTTTAAAAAATCTGGATAAAGTCTTCTATTTGAGGCATAGAAATGGGGACTTAAGTGTAAAATTTTCACTGGATTCAGTAACCATTTGTCATTGATTGCAATTCTTACTCTTTCACCAAAATTCTTGCCCTGCATCTTCTTGATCTCTTAAAGCCATTGAAGTTTCTGTAATTATCCATTCACCATTTTCATATCAACTTGTAAACATTCAGGGTCTATTCAGTCACTTCTTTACACCTTGTACAGCCATCATTCATCTGAGCCTGCTAATTTCTCTGCAATCTGAAGGTTTTCTTTCAGTCTGGGCTGGTGAGAAATATGCTTGACACCATTTTACTAGGAGTCAGTTTGGCAATGAAACTGCTGTTGGAAACAGTCACTCTTTCTTCCAACAGCTCTGTAATCTGCCTCCTTTTACTATTTTATATCCTCCTTCTCACCCTTCTGTCTTGTCAAACAGACGCCATGACACTGCATTGTCAATAGAAAGCAGATTAAAAGAAGCCCATATTCAAACACTACACTTCTGCAAAGTGGGTGTTCTCAGAATAAGAGTTCAATATTTCCTTTGGATTCCTTTCACAAAAGGGTATCAGGGAAAGATTTTGCTTTCTTAGCCTTATGCCTTGGATTAGACCCCTAGACCTAGACAAAACCCCACTTGTTTTAAAGAAGTGTTGAAGAGTGGAATGATGGACTTTGTGCAACACATTTGGTTTAGCCATACTGCTTTTCTATTTCCTTCTTCCCTTTCATTATTATTAAGCACCTCAGGAGCCCCTTTTTCTGTTTGCTTCATTAATCCTTTTCTTATATTTCATAACCCATTTCAGTCATTTCTGTACATTGTTGTATGCTGTTTGTATTTGCTTGTTCTGCACAGCGTGTCTTACATTTCCCAGTTTATTTTCCTTTTGTTTCAAGACATGTGGTTTCCCTGGATTCCCTTACAGATGTTGGTTGCTTTGTTGTCTTTCAGCATTTCTACATAAGTCACTTTATTTTGGCTTCAATTGATTCTGTTGTTCAGGTTTGGGATATATTTTAGATGTATTATATCAAAAAATGTTCATAATTCTACTTTAAAACTGTCATTATATTAATTTATTTACTTATAATCTAGATGCACTAAGGAAATTTTGAATATTAGTAATATGAATTCAAGCATGATTTGATGGGGAGAGGATATTATTGTGCCAGTGTTATTAACAGACTTTGAAAAAGCTTTATTAATACACAAACAATTCGAATTGGATGAATCGAATTTGATGACTGTAAGATTTCTGTAAGCTAAAGAAAAATACCATTTTTCTGTGGGAGGAATAATGATTGGTTACTAGTTAGACATAAATCTCTGGGAGATATTTTAAAATCCTAATAGTAACAATCTGCAAGATTTCAATAGCTGCCTAAGAAAAGGGTCAAATAAGAAGAATAACAGATCACTGATTGAAATAGTTGCAAAGTAACTTTCTCTACTGAAATTAAAGACAGAAATCTTTAACATAAATACTAGTGGGTTGGCTTTGCTTTCTTCCTTTCCTGTACATCTGTCATTCTAACTTTCTCCCTCTCTTGCTTCTTCTCACTCCCTCTTTCCTGCCCCCTTCCCCTCCCCCCCCTTTTTTTCTGTAATGTTTCTTTTTCTCTTTTTCTTTTATTTCTCTGTATTAATTATTATCAAATTCTCAATAATCCACATCTTTTATCCCATTCTGGTTTTACTACAAGGAAAAACAAAAAATAAATACATTCTACAAGTATTGACATCTAAGATAACATCATTTATTTCACAATGAGATCACTCAAATTTGCAATATTATGAGCTATGTTCAACAGAATTGTTCTTCTGAGTTGTTTTTCACATTTCCAGAATATACCTATGTTGTGTTCTGGTATACATGTATTTTCTTCCATTTAAGTGGAATTATAACCTGCTGCATTCTAGTATAGGAATACATACAACTAAACTACAACTACTACTACTACTACTACCTAAAACCTTTGTCTAATACATTTGATATATGCAGTAGGTGATAATTTATAAAATAAAACATAAAATTTTAAAGAAATACAATTTACCTCAAGCAATACAATATTGATGGTGCTACTGTTACTGGGCTTGTGTAATGAGCTCCAGAGTCCCAATAGTCCCGAGCTCTCTATAGATACAGAGCAAAGAAACTGGTTTTGTTTTGAAGAATTTGTAATATATTAATTTCATTTAGGTATACATACTCCACTATAAAGTTACATGACATTTATATACTCAAGATGATTTATAAATAAATAATGTCCATTCTGAATGACACCAGAAATATCATTTTAAAAGGGAAATTCAATGGGATTTAGTCTCTCTAAATGGGATTTTAGTCTCTCAATGGGATTTAGGGTCTCTTGAAATTGAAGCTTTGTCATTAGAAAATCCTATGTTATTAAATGTCTCACAGTTACAAATCTAAAATGAGTTGTTATTATTGCTTTTCAGTGTTATTTGTATAATTAATTTGCTTCATTTCACGGAAGCCAGGGATTAGCTATTTTTTCTTTAATGCCTTACTGATTATTCTGACATACTTTGATTGAATACACATGATTTTTCTTTACCTTCCAAGGATTTTTGCTCAGACCTGTGTGTGAGAATGGGATAGGAAATCAGTACAGCCGCCTCATAAAGACACTGCTATTTTTTGAAGAACATAATTACTCTATATGTAATTTAAAAAAATTAATATGAATTGTGAAGGACAGGGGAAAAATGAAAATGGATTCAGGAAACAGAGACTTTCCTAAGTGTGATTTGTGAGAGAGGAAAGCAGGAAAAAAGATTGGTTTCTGTCTTATAATGATTAGATAAAAAGCAAGAATAATTACCAGCTCAGTGGGTAGGCTGGTATAAAAGAAGAACTCATCAAGCAGTTGTTTTTTCAGCTTCAGCAGATTGCACATATAAACACACATACATCCCCCTTGGTGAGTTTTGTTATCCTGTAAAATTTTCAAGGCACATTTCAATGCATATTGTTCCATATGATTGGTTATGTCATTTCAGTTTTTATATTGTCTAAGACTTTACTAATGGCTGAAATTCAGATTATGGATAACAAGGTAGATATGGAAATGATGAGTGCATTTTCCCAAGTCTTTCCAGGTGAAGCTTGTAACCAGCATGAAATACAATGATGGCTCTATGTATAATTCTTAATAATTTTGAGTATAAAATGTAGACTAGTCTGAATAAACCCTAGTGAAATAAAGCTGCTGTTTTCCCACTTGGTATTCTGGAGTTTGTTCACGTAAGAGATTACTTCTTTTATCAACTATTCATTCAAGTAAAATTCAGAGTAGACCTAGGAGTTCTGTAAATCTGGTACAGAGTAAACACATTAATATTAAACAGTATACTATTTCATCCAAAGCTACTTGACACACCTTACATTCTTTACTCAAAATGCTCCAAAGGGCACCATATGCACTGCTCACAGGAAGAGGACCTTCAGAAAACCAGGTTACAGGCTTGGTATTCAAGACAGGAATGATCAGAAAAACATAGACCAACATGAAAGACCAAGTACAAAAGTAGGCTTGTTGAGTTCAATGGCTACAATTTGATTCATTAATGTATGATTTTCCTAAACCAGAAAGTATATGTTTTCTATCAACTCACCTAATATATGTAAATTTGCGATGTGTTCAGCCACCAGGAAATGTGATAACAGTAAAGATGTATGTTCCATATAAGTGAAAGGCAATGCTTATCCAGATGCTGCAATCTTAATTTGTGCCTCCTTTAGACAAAGAACAAAGCAGACTGCCTGAAACTATAGTTATAATGTCAAATTTCTCTCTTAAATGTATTATGGAGGTGGCAGCAGCTGACAGACAATCCAAGTGTAGAAGATAAGTGGATAATGGAAATTCCAGGAGAGATCCTTTGCAACAATTGAAGAAAGTCAAAGGTGAAAAGAAATGCTACAGTCATTTGGATGTGAATGTTTGTGAATATTGCTGTTACATTCTGCTGTAAGATGTGCAAATTCAGTATTATTTCTGTTGTCATCCTGTTCCTCTGCCAGAATACACAATTCATTTTCCTTTTTTTGCCTTTATTACTGTAAATCCAGACTACAGTAAAATCAAGTGGAAATCTGACCCACTCAGCCAAAAAAAAGGGAAATGCAGCCAGGGATTCTCAGTTCCTGCCTCCTGTCTAAGTGCACAGAAAATCTGCCATGTTCCCAGGCACAGTAGAAAGCTGTAAGGCTTCTTTTCTTACAGTGATCTTGTTTGAACATAGTCCTTTAGAAGTCAGCATCAGTGCCTAGAGGGTTTACTGGGCCAGGTGGCAAAACACATAATTTTGAATAGGTTTAACTGTTTGCTGCTTTATACAGCTTTTGGATGGGATAATACAAATGGAGAGAGCTGACCCTCCCACTGCTTTGGAAGATCATTTGTGTTTCTACAATTCACCATTGAGGTAGCAAATGAAGACTTATTTACTTTTTATTTTTATACAAGAGAAGCCAGAAAAGAAAGCAGAGGAAAACTCTAGAGAAGTCCTGCTATGAACCATAAGGGAAGGACAGAACTAGAACTAGAGATAATAGTTTTTTAAAGTGAAGTTCCTTGTTTAATGTGAGTTTTAACTCACAGTCCGACTGACAGCTGGGGTGCTGAGTAAGCTTGTTTGGGATATGGGCTAGCATTTGCATGTGTATGTGCTTATGTGTAATTTACATCATTTTTTGAGATACATCACAATTTGCATCACTTTTTCTAAGTACTTGAAATATACCAGATGGAATAATTGTGTTTCTTTTCTGAAGGATTATTTTAAAACAAGATTCAGTGCAGTACTTTATAATTACAGAGAAAAGTAAGAAGCAAGACATGAAGGAACTATATGAACCATAGAACTGTTTAGGTTGGGACCTCAAAGATCATCTAGGAACAATACCTCTACCATGGCAGGGACACCTTGCACTATACCACGGCCCCATCCAATGTGGCCTTGAACACCTCCAGGGATGGAGCATCCACAACTCCCCTGGAGATCGTGTTCTAGTGTCTCACCACTCTCTGAGTAAAGAATTTCGTCCTGATTTTCAGTCTAAATCTACTCTCTTCCAGTTTGAACCCATTACCCCTTGTCATATCACCATAGGCCTTTGTGAAAAGCCACTCTCGCCTTCTTGTAGGCCTCCTTCAGATACTGGAAAGTGGCAATAAGGTCCCTCCAGAGCCTTCTCTTCTCCAGGCTGAACAAGCCCAACTCTCTCAGCCTATCTTCATAGGAAAGGTGATCATCTGAAGTATTATTTTATTTTGTTAGTTCTTAGATAACATTTAGCCTCTGTGAAAAGTTCCTGCTTATCTTCTCTCTGGACTAAACCCCTCTTTATCCCATATCCCAGCTTGCACAATAACAAAGTCAAATGTCCTTTATGTGCATTAAAATTTGAAATGGTCCTTTTTCACTGGAACTGTAATGCTCTGATAGTAGTATCTGTTGCTTTGAAAGAAAACACAACTACTCTTGCAGCAACAGCTTAAGGAGAAATGCAGTTCAAGAAAAATCTCCTTTAACTAAGAGAACAGTTTAGTATACCATAGTCCACTTTAAACAGTCTTCTTCAAGGGAATACTAATCATATGAAGCTTGGATTAGCCATCTTGTTTCAGATACCCAATCAGGCTCATACAAAGCAAGTCAGGGTACCTCTGTAACATGTTACAGCAAAAGTATACCATAACTTTCTTCAAAGTTCATATAACCTTTCAAGTATAGCAAGTTTATAAAGTCAGTTTGTTTACTGACATTAAAAAATGGTTTTTTTTTACTTTTCAGCACAATTTGGTTACATATCATATTTGAAAAACATACTTCACAACCTGTCTACAAGCTGACAGGTCTGACTAGATGGTGTTACAAAAGAAATAACACGTCCATTCCCATAGATTTTTGGAGTATGCTGATTAGATGACCAACTGGTATGATAGACACACATAGATAAAATTAACAAAGAACTCTCCCACCTTAGGGTACCCTCTGATCTTCCTGCAATTCTGTGTCAAAGTAGTCAAAAGTCTAAATTTCAAGTGTTATTACTACCCTTTTACCCTTTCTGAAGGCCTAAATAGTGTGTGCCCATATATGCACACCTCTGTCACATAGGTAAAATGATGACAGTATTCCAGTGTTTTACAGATTATTTATGCTAGGTTCTACATACTTTGAGATTTGCATAACCTTCATGAAAACCATAGGGAAATAATTGTTTTGGAACTATTTTACAAGGCCATTCTGAGAAAAGGAATGGAATTACTTAAAATTGCTCTAAAAAAATTTTTGGAAAGGTAATAACCTTGTAAAGTATCATATCACCCAGCTCCTTCACTTGATTAAACTAAACCTTTCCCAAATAATTTTGCTTTTATTAGAAACATGACCTATGAATTTTCATATAATTAAGATTAGGGCCAAAGTAAAATTTGCATTTGTTGTAAGTTAAAAAAAATTACCATCCTATTTCTGGTAAACATACCTGTTTCACATATATCCTTAAAATTTTGTAGTAATTCTCTTCAGTGAAATCAGTGCTGAGTCACAACAACATCACTATTCAGATACAAATGCCCAAACCAGGATACTCCTTTCCAGTAGTAAATTGTAGATAATGCTTCTTTCACCACTTCTCTCTCCTTAGTGTCTACCTATAATGCAAGCACAACTTATATAAGAAACCAAATATGAAGTCCTGAAACAAGTTCTATTAAAAATCCTACAGTATCAAAAGATACAATGTTCATTTTGCAGAAATAATGCCAACAGCAATAGCTGTAAAAATCATTCCTCACGTTTTTGTGAAGCTGAGAATATGGATAGCCTATTAGCTTGAGTTTTGTGCCACTACTCCTGAGTACAGTGGTATTATTCAGAGGAAATTAACTGTAAACATACCAGTATGAGTGTTATTTCCATGATGAAAGGAGTATAGACGTAAGAAAAGACTGTAATATTTTGGGAACTGAGAATTTGCTAGATCAATGCATGCAAGAACTGCTGCTCATGTGCTTTCTTTCAAAAGCAGCACTGCAACTAAGATTAGGATACCATGTAGCACAAAATATCACAAAAATATAAGAAAAGCATAACTTACAGTACTATTTTATTTTAAGCAGTATTCTTGTAAAGTGGTTTTCCATTTTCCAGGAAGGACATTCTGTTTCATTTTGTTTCTCACTAAAATGCTCAGAAAATAACTTACCCTTAAAGAATCTCTGTGGAAAAACTTGCTACATTATCCTGAGCAGACACAGTCCTAGTTGGAATATTTGGTCAAGAGAACAATGGGACATTAAACACCCATGGGGAAATTAGGAACTAACTGTTGAACTCTTAGGACATAACTCTGCAGCCTCTTTGACCCTTCATAGGGCCTACTCATTTATCCCTTACTGATAGCAGTAATTTGCAGACTGTAAAATATGATCTTTGGAATGGTGTTATTGCAGGGAACCACAGCTGTAACCTGTTACCCTGCTCCTAGTAACAAGACCAGTCAACTTTTGGAAGATGCGGGGTATGGAAGAGCTTTGGTAACTATGAAATAATGGGAGCACAGTGCAGAGCCATCCATCAGCCACTCTGGTAAACCGTTCCCCAGACACAAAGTCCTGGCTGCTTGTGATTAACATGCTTTGCCTCCCTCTCTGTTTATCATCTGTAAGGATAAAACATTCCACACCAAATACAGTAATGAAAATCAGTACAAGGCATATATTTCAGAAATTATATAAAAATGTAATTTAGTGAATAAATTAATCTACCAGAGAGAATTGAGGGAGAAAGAGCAATTAGTGGCACTGACATGGGAACAGGAGATACAGCATACGACAGTTTGAAAGAAGGGGGGAATTTAGAAAGATACAGATGGCAGGAAACATAGGGAAGAGAATATTGACATTAACAGCTTGCACAGCCTGCAAAGGGAAAAAAAAAAGGAAAGGAGGTTAAAAAGGAAGTGGAAAAAAGAAAGGAAGTGATGGTGGAGAGACAAATTAAGGGCTACATCCCAAAAGGTAAACTGCCGAAAGTCTGTATAGAATTTTAAAAGAAAGAGGTTGCTTTGAATTGGATTCTTAAAGGGCTGAGGAGTCATTTCAAGCTGATCTGTTTCTATTTTTAGTCCAAGTGGTAATACAGGTTGCAGGTAAGAAGATGACAGAGGAGTTACAAGGATGACAAAATGGAATAAAATGGAATGTAAAGACAAATAGGCCAGAAAATTTCAACACTAATGGACAGTACGCTCAAATAGAAATATGTGCTGCCAGTGGGAAAAGCAGCACAGTTCAGGATGCAGGATTCCATTACTCTCAGAGAAGTCAAAGACAAATAAGCAGGCAGCAGTGTACTCATAATCTTCTTTACTGTTGTAACACAGTATCTTAAGCATTTTCTGGTGTTATTTCCAAATGAGCCCAGCACACTAGCCAGCAGTAGAAACTAAATACATTTTGCCAGTTAGCCACACTACCAGCTAATGGCAAATGGGGCCTGTAAGTGCAAGAATGACCATTAATCAGATTCCAGTATTATTAACAACCTATCGCTAGTTTAAAAATGTATTTTGAGCATTGAAACAGAGTGATGGAGTCCAAAATTTCCTGCTGTAATACCCAATGCTAGTGTGTGCATTCTTATTTTACACAGTAGCCTCCACACTTCTGAATGGATGTTTTCACCATGTGTTTGTATCCTGCTAAGTCAAATGCTTTGTAATATCCAGAAGTCAGTAAGTCAGAAAGCTGGAAACAGTGTGACTATTCACTGGTGTAAGGAAAAGTTTTACTGGCACACAAATGAATTCTAGCCCTTTCTCACTTTTTTACAAGATCGAAGTTGTGTTGTTACTTTAATGACATTTACTCAGCTGAAGATTAAATACAAACTTTGCTCTGCATTAAAAATACACCAGACAAAAATATTTTTTGAAATAAACTCACCAGTCTTTCCAAAAGAGTCTTTCTCCCTTGAATACACCAGCTTCCTAGTTTACAGACCTCTCAGCATATTAACTTTTTGGCCTGTCTGCCATATGTTCGTCGACCTTACGGACTGTTGTCTTTATGGGTTTTAACCACACGTCTGGCTCCAACAGCAACTGCAGCAATGGATTATCATACAGGCCTTAGAGATAAGGAGTGACAGCATGCACTATTGCTACCGCTTCTGCTAGCTCAGCAATACACATATCCATACAGCCAAACACTTTATGGACTTCTTTCTCCATGCTGCATTTCAGCTGTTGCAGAAATGATCCATATGATAGTCACAGAATTATCCAAATACTTAATTCTTCAATAGCAGTTCTGACTCTGATATAAACTGTTTGGGTTAGATATTTCTGCAGTACATTAGGAGCTGTAATCTGTACATGTAATCCTCTTTGTGTTGTGACGTAGCACACAAGTCAGGTATCTGATACAGTATTCCCATCCTCCCTGGATAAAAAAAAAAAAAAGGCAGCTAAATCATGAAATTGGAGCATGTTAAGCTGTTGGTATCATAATGCTTTGGATAGTTTCCACATTCTGAAAAACATGGATTAAATTATATTTCCCAAATCCTACCCTTGAAGAAATTAAAGTGGTAAATAAGCGTATCAAAATTAATCATCATACGACGACACCAAGTTTACAGAACTGCATGTAAGTGCTGCCCAGCTGCGGGAGCCTACCAACACCTTTTGCTGCTTTTCTATCTGTGTATAAAGTGTCCCTGGACACAATGTCTTTCAAGGTGAAGCCCAGGAACAGAACTACCTTCGTCAATAGCTTATTTTTCCTGGCATTGCATCAGAATCAGTACTTCCAAAAAGAACAAAGATGGTATTATAGCAATGGGAAAATTCACTACTGCAAGAAGGTAGTGATACACTTTACAAACTAATGGCTCGTTATAAGAGAAAGTTAATTTCTTTTTATTTATTTATAAACACCCGAGTACCTCAGAGTTCCTGAACTTTAACCTCTTTCTCCCTTTTTTCCCCTAATTAACAAGAGTTCTGCATCTTTCAGCCTTCCAGCGTCCTTTAGTAGAGGCTGCAAGTACCGAACTCGCCGCACTGACGAGCACCGAGGCCCTTCTGCCTGCCGGTGGCGGCGGGGCCACCGCAAAGCTCTTGCCGGCTCCGGGCCCCCGCGCACCGCCTGCCGAGCTCCGCGCTCTTGACATGGCGCCGCCCCGACCC
>VYZX01010854.1:50821-60924 GCA_013401335.1 Brachypteracias leptosomus
GGGCAGGGCGAGTGGCTTCTCCGCCGGCGCGAGCCGGAGTGCGGGGATGCGGGGGGGCGGGGGGTGGGCCTGGCAGCTGTGCGCGCTCCGGCCACCCAGCAGGGGTGCGGCGTCACCTGCCGGCGGGCGCGAGGCGAGGCCGTTACGGCGGCCGCGGGGCGCGGGCCAGGGCCCGCAGGTATGATCTGCGCCAGCGCCCCGGGGAGCCAGCCCCGGCCCGCGCCGGGCGCTCTCGCCGGGCGAACCACGTCCCTGCCGTAGCCTTGAGCTTGACTGCTTAAAGCCGCTCACGGAATCACAGAATAGTAGGGGTTAGGAGGGACCTCCGGACATCACCTAGTCCACCTGTCAAAGCAGGTTCACCTAGAGTAGATTGCACAGGATTGCAACCAGGCAGGTTTTGAAAGTCTCCAGAGAAGGAGGCTCCACAACCTCCCTGGGCAGCCTGTTCCAGGGCTCCATCAACCTCATAGGAAAGAAGTTTCTCCTTACGTTTAAGTGGAACTTCCTGTGTTTGTGCCTGTAGCCCCTTGTCCTATCACTGGGCACTACTGAAAAGAGGCTGGCCCCATCCTCTTGACACCTTCCCGTTAGATACTTACAACCATTGATAAGACCCCCTCTCAGTCTTCTCCAGGCTAAACAGCACCAGGTCTCTCAGCCTTTCCTCATAAAAGAGGTGTTCCAGTCCCCTAATCATCTTTGTAGCCCTCCATTGGATTTTCTCCAGTAGTTCCTTGTTTCACTTGAAGTGGAGCTAGTACTCCAGATGGGGCCTCACCAAGACAGAGTAGAGAGGGAAGAGAACCTCCCTTGACCTGTTGGTCTTCCTCTTCTTAATGCACCCCAGGATACCACTGGCCTTGGCTAAAAGAGCACACTGCTGGCACGTGGTTGACTTACTGTCCACCAGGACTCCCAGGTCCTTCTCCACTGAGCTGCTTTCCAGCAGGTTAGTCCCTAACATGTACTTGTGCATGGGGTTATTCCTCTCCAGGTGCAGGACTCTACACTTGCCCTTATTGAACGTCATTAGGTTCTTCTCTGCCCAACTCTTCAGTCTACCCAGGTCTCACTGAATGGCAGAAAAGCCTTCTGGTGTGTCAGCCACTCCTCCCAGTTTTGTATTATCATCAGCAAACTTGCTGACAGTACACTCTGTCCCTTCATCCAGGTAATTCATGAAAACACTGAACGAGATTGGACCCAGCACTGACCCCTGGAGAACACAATTAGTTACAGGCCTCCAACTGTGCCACTGATCACAACCCTCTGAGTTCTGTCATTCAGCCAATTCTCAATCCATCTCACAGTCCACTCATCTAACCCACAATTCCTGAGCTTACATATGAGGATGTTACAGGAGACAGTGTCAAAAGCCTTGCTGAAGTTGAGGTAGACAACATCCACTGCTCTCCTCTCATCTACCCAGCTAGTCACACCATCATAGAAGGTTATCAGACTGGTCAAGCATGATTTCCCCTTTGTGAATCCATGCTGTTACTGATAACCTTGTTTTTCACCACATGCTTAAAGATGGCCTCCAGAATGAGCTGTTCCATTACCTTTCCAGGAATGGGGGTGAAGGCTGACTGGTCTATAATGGCCTGAGTCCTCCTTGCCCTTTTTGAAGACTGGAATGACATTGGCTTTCCTTCAGTTCTCAGGCATCTCTCCTGTTCTTCACGATCTTTCAGAAATTATAGAAAGTGGCATAGCAACAACATCAGCCAGCTCTCTCATTACTCATGGTGGATTCCATCAGGGCCCGTAGATTTGTGGATGTCCAGTTCACCTAAATTATCTCTTTCCTTATCCTCATCAACCAAGGGAGAGTTATCCTTCCTGCAGACTTTCTTTCTTACCGCCAGGGACTGAGATTCCTGAGGGCTGGTCATAGGAGTAAAGACTGAGGCAAAGAAGGCATTCAGTAACTCTGCCGTCCCAGTATCCTCTGTCACCAGGGCTCCCACTTCATTCAGCAGTGGGCCCACATTTTCCCTAGTCTTCCTTTTGCTACTGATGTACTTGAAGAAGCCCTTCTTGTTCTCTTTTACTTCCTTTGCCAGATTTAATTCCAAGTGGAATTTAAATTGGATTTAATTCCAAGACCTTAGACTTCCTCACTGCATCCTTACATACTTTGGCAATGTTCCTATATTCCTCCCTAGTGGCTAGTCCTTTTTTCCACATACTGTAAACTTCCTTCTTCCATTTGAGTTTTTCCAGAACTCCCTTGTTCATCCATGCAGGTCCTTTGCTTCCTCTACTTGATTTTTCACTCATAGTAATGCACCTATCTTGAACTTGGAGGAAGTGGTTCTTGAATATTAGCTAGCTGTCTTGGGCCTCCCTGCCTCCTAGAGTCCTAACCCACAGGATTCTTTCAAGCAGGTCTTTGAAGAGGTGAAAGTTAGCTCTCCTGAAGTCCAGGGTTGCAATCCTACTTATTGCCCTGCTTTTTCCTTGCATGATCCTGAACTTTACCATCTCATGGTCACTACAGCCAAGGATGTCCCCAACCTTGAGTTTCCCAACCAGACCTTATTAGTGCAAGGTCCAGCTACACCTTTCCTCATTGGCTCTTCCACCACCTGTGTCAAGAAGTTATCAATGCACTTCAGGAACCTCCTGGACTGTGTATGCCTAGCTGTGCTGCCTTTTCAGAACATACCAGGGTGGTTGAAGTTCCCCATGAGCACCAGGACATGTGATCTTGAGGCTACTTCTAGTCGTTTGTAGAAGGCCTCATCAACACTCTCTTCCTGATCAGGTGCCCTGTTATAAACACCCACAACAGTGTCGCCCATATTAGCTTGCCCCTTAATTCTTACCCATAAGCTTTCCACACATTCTTCATCCCCTCCCCCCACCACCTGGAGGCAGAGGTTGATACATTCCAGTTGCTCTTGCATATAAAGAGCAACTTTGCCATACCACCTTGCTGCCCTATCTTTCCCAAAATGTACATAGCCATCCATGACAGCATTCCAGCCATATGAGCTATCCCACTGTGTCTCCATAATTGCAATGAGATCATAGACCTGCAACTGCACCCAGTTCTCTTGTTCTTCCTGTTTATTCCCCATGCTGCGGGTGTTGGTGTACAGGCATTTCAGAGACTTAATTGAGCAAGAAGGTTTCCCTGGAAGGATGCAAGAGGAATCACCAGTCATACACATCCTTGTAGCGGTTTGCCTTCTGGGTCTCCTCACTGAAGGCAGCAAAGAAGCATTTGTCACTGCTCTGGTCTGCCTGACCCTGTTTGGAGCTTTGGTGGCTCTCTGGGGCCAGAGTTTCAGGAGTATTCAACAGGGCAAAGCTTGAAGGGGAACAGACATCCTTGAAAACAGCTGCAGCTCAAGGTTGAGGCACTAAAGCTGGTTGTAAATTCACTCACTCAGATGCTGGATACTGGCACAGCAGCTGCGAGCTCAGCAAAAGTTGGCTAACCTTCTTCCACAACTTACAGCTCTACCCACTGCCTAGCCTTGTAAAGCTGGATCCATGTGATGCTGTCCAGATGTGGTGGTTTTCTTCTGGAGCTGAAGATGGTGGCTGTTTGATAAAATAAAACAGCTGCCTTCTTTGATAACTGATTTTGGGCACAGCAAGCAGATGTTACACCCACACCTCTGCAGCTCAAGTCCTAAGACCTAGATCTGCTGCTGAGCATCTTCATCTTTGACCAAAACCTCCCATTTTTGTTTCATTTAGTAGTTGAATGCTTTGAAGCATTGTGATAGCCCATAGCCTATATGAGATACTTAGACTTATCCTTTAGTATTAGCTTTTCTTCTTGTAATTGGCAGGTTTAAAGTGCATATGGAGACTGCTGGAACCTTGACATAGCTGGCTAACAGCCCCTTTAGACAGTGGTGCCATTCACTTCTTGATCCTCTACAGATCAATGCTCTGAACAAACAGTCTTTCGCCATAATAATTGACTACAATTTGAGTTGAAATCCACAGAAGATGAGCTGGCCATTAGTGACAAGTTGTAAGAATACATTGCATACTGAATTCTTTGAAAAATATCCTTCCATTTCTAAGATTTTATATTGGACATGTGTTGCCAGTCACCAGTCAATGTTCTTCTCTTGTACTGTGAGAATTCTCTTCTCTTGGCTCAGTACCTTTACACTGCAGGCTCTTCAGGGCTGGGACAAATATTTGTTTTGTTTCATCTGAAACAATAGAAAACCTAAACCAGATAATAATAGATAATAAGTATTCACTTTGTGCTGTGATGTCTGCATATTCATACAGGCTAAGGAAGTGCTCCAGGTCTGTATTTGTTTGCAGGTCAGAGATGCTTGAAAATTATTTATGTTTTAAAGTCTATTTTCCAGAACGAACACCCCCATAGAAATGTCTCCATTCAGGAAAAAATCCATTTATAAATTAACAGATAAACTGATGGTTTCATAAGGCAAAATTATGAACTTTCATTTTGGAAGGCTGCCTTTAACTTTTTTTTTCTATTTCAAAAGCATACAGTATCATTTTTTAAATTGTATAATAACACCCCTAGAAGCTGGAAAAATACACTGGTTTGCAAACCATTCATAATCTTCACTTTTATTATTATTATAATTTATCTGTATAAGGTATTGCTGAAAGGACTTACAGAGAGTTTTTGCAGCTGGAGCAGATCACCAGGGTTTCTTTCAGGAACTTCTACTCAAGTGAATGACACTCCAAATTAAATTGTTGAGATCTGCAAATGCTGTGAGAGATGTAATTTTATTTTATTTTAACCCTCTTTGTAATAGAGGGCTTTATTTTTTCTATGTTCACTTTGAACAGTGAGCTTCTAAAATCTGTATATTATCTACATAACAATGTTGCAATATTTTCCATGATTATCTTAACACAAGAGATAAGACTTGGGAAATTCTGCAAGCTAGCCTTCTGTGTAATTTGTTGGTTAGTTTATCCCTAAAGCATTTTTCTGAAAGCAAATAGCCAGACTAGTACCACCATATTTATTTTCTATTCTGATTTACGTATGGACAGTAGTATTGGATCTCATTCCTTACTGTTATCTCTGGGGCACACAGGTCTGATGCTGTCTCTTCAAACGTGTCCTGTGGTGCAGCTTCTTAATAGCTGACTGGTAGCTTTTCCATTCCTGTCTGCATGTTAGGTGTAAAATATCTGAACTTAGCTGCTTCTAAAGGTAGAATGGTTGTTGGTAGAATTTTCTCCTTTGAAATTATATGAGATGTTGCTGTAGCAAAGACCTTCTTTCACTGTTTGTTTTCTGGATGATAAATTAAAATAGTTACTGTGAAAAATCACATTTTATTTGAAAGGGTACAGAAGCAGTTAAAAAAAAAAGATTAAGAAAGTTGAGCATAATTTTGCATTTACAGCAATTGTTTTAAGTAATATAACTATGGTTTATCCTTATTGACTGGCTTAGTATGAATAACCAGTATGACTGGCCAGGAAGAGTATGAACTCAATAAATAAAGAAAATTCAGACTATGTATATATTTCACTTTCTTTGCCAGGAAACAAATTAGCCTGGAGCATGTAATGGAATAAACAAAATAGACTTGGCTTTTGCATTATGATCTGCACGGATTGCAGGAGTTACAAAGAACTCTCATATTCTGCCAACGATCTTCTAATGTTTTACACGTAAAAGATATGAACACAGCCAGCAGTTTCTGGAGGATACAGAAGTATCTAACAATAGATAGTATAGTAGATTACCCAGGAATATAACAAGGTGGCTTGATTGGAAGTAGGTCAGTATGTATATCTAGTTTAATATTTTCAAGTTGTCCTATGCAATGACTATATAAAAGTCAATCACTTTTTTCTCCAAGATTTAGCAAAATTGTCATCTGGTTCTCTAGTTACATCAGTAAAATCTTACAGGTGCTGTTACTGAAACAGAATGAAAGTAAGTAGCAAGATAATTCCTACAACTCCTAGATAGATTCTGGTTGGTGAAAAATCAATCTCTAGCAAATGAATTATGCATCCTATTTAATTTGGAAAGTTTGCATTCTGAATTTTCATCCCTCTGTTAATTATGCTGTTTGTATCATTTAAAAATCAGTTTTCTATGAAGAGGAGAAGGTCTAGTCTGTGGATGAAAGAACTGATGCTGAACAAACATAGGAGTTACCCTATGTGGGGTGACTGCGCTGTTGTTTTCACAGTGAAGTCTGTCCTACTGACTGCCTTTGAAATATGTAGATGAAAAAACTATGAGGCAGACAGACAAATAACTGGATTAATTAGGAAACCAAACTGCAGATATGACATATTTGACCATGGAATTTGAATATTTTAAGTTTCTAATAGGTAGGCAGCATCAATTTTTGGATCAGTTAACTTTTTGATGAAGCTGTATGTGAGAACTGTCAGATTTTACCATTTTCATAAATTAGTTTTCATTACAACATTATTTGCCTTTCTTAGACTTCCTTTAATTAAAGGGATAAAAATTGCTCTTTCCAAAACAAGTCTAGACTTTGTCTACAACTTCAGCCAGAGTATGCCACATATTTCTGCTATGCAGTGTTAAGAATGGAGGATCCTATGGTATTTTCAGTGCAGCAATATTACCAGTGTTAGGCAGTAGTCCTAGTTTCTCTAGGGTGGTACAAGCAGAGGCTACATAATTACAGGATGGGTACGTATAGGGAGACCTCTAAATTTCTCCTTAGCTGCTCACTATAGCATTGCCTGCATAGATAGAACAATTTGTCTTAAGTTTGAGAAAAACTTCACACTAAAAGGTATGAGAGACCATAATCTATTAAATGTAAGACACCTATTCTGGTGGTGAATGGACTGACACACCTATCTTAAACCTGTTTGAAAATCTTAACCACAATATCTACAGGTAAATCACCATCAGTGTAATTATCATCTAAGATAGGCTTATCCCCCTTTGTTAAGTCAGGACCTATTTTGGTACATTGGATATACTGAAGAAGTACTTTACAGTACATAGATTCTGTAAGGAAAAAAGTGCTGAAGTAGGGAAAAATAGATTCAAAACCCTACAGAGTGGTGTAACTATACTGGCAACGGATTTTTTTACTTCAGCAGCTGAGGCTGGAGAAAAGCTCAGCTCACTCTATCATTAAAAAAATAAATAAATAAAGCAAAAATCAATCCTCTGTTGACACAAATACATACATCCTCAGAAAAAGCAGGCAGTTTTCAAAATATTTTTTTTGGTAGTAATTTCTGAACTATTGCATATAAGGGTTTGAAAGACATGCTTGCAGCTATACAAGTCAAATTTTTTTTTCCATTTTAGGAATAAGTCTTCACCTATAACACCTACTACATAGAAGAGTGCCTTATTGCATTCAATATGCTTCTCTGAAGTCAGATTCTTCATTATTTCAAGAAGGGGAAAGGAGTGTCTTGAGCAGTTGTGTATTCAAGGGTGCCAATAAAAAGGTTGAAAGAATCATCTGGATGATGGAAAAATGTACAGCAGCCCAAACTTTATTGTCAGTTACATTAATCTAACTCCCAGAATCATACTGTCTTTGCTAGATATGCAGTCAGAAGTAAAAATGCATCAACATTCTCTATTCTTGGACCTGTATCTCTGCACCTAAAAGCAGAATTTGATTCAATGCTTATACATACATCTGACAGATCACAAATAGCTAAGTCATATTCCCCTTCCATGATGGTTTAAGCTACAATACCAGGCTGCGGATCGGAAATCCTGAAACCTGAGTATGTTTTCCATTATGACTGTTCAAGGAAAGTTACCTTTATCTTCTCTGAGCAGCAGAAATCCTTGCACTGTGCAAGTTCAGAAGACACTTTTATTGAGCTTTTGAGGAGCTTTCCGAAACTTTGGATGTTTGTCTTTGACTAGGCCAGGGTTTATGTTTTAATTTAATCATTACCATGATACCAAGAATGATGACATAGAAGACCTTGTAACTCATCTGGCTCCTAACAGATTAACCTCATTACTTATCTCTAAAGCTTTG
Source organism: Brachypteracias leptosomus (assembly GCA_013401335.1). Taxonomy (NCBI): domain Eukaryota; kingdom Metazoa; phylum Chordata; class Aves; order Coraciiformes; family Brachypteraciidae; genus Brachypteracias; species Brachypteracias leptosomus. The sequence continues at coordinate 58,810 of VYZX01010854.1, forward strand.
AGGTCCCTTTCACAAGAAACAAACAATTGCTAGCCTTAAACTCCAAAATTGTTTCTTTTTGCCAAAATAGTGTCCAAATTTGCTTCAGGGCACAGTGAGACCTGGTTGCTCTGCAAAAGAAGGTGAGCTGTGAGCCAAGAGTGACAGCAAGTGAGATGGGAACAGTGGCCTTGCTGGTAACATTGCAGGGGTCAGGATCAGGGCCAGAGATGATGATCACAGTTAGGCATAGTCCAATGATGCCCTGGTAAGGCCATAGTGTTGGGCAGGTGTAATGCTGAGCCAGGAAGCCCAGCCAGCAGGTCCAGGTCAGGATCTGGGGAGGTCCAGGACTGGGCACAGAACAGCTGTCACACAACTGTGGCACCAGTAGAAAAGCCACAGCTGGAAATGGCCCCCAGGGGAAAGGAAGGTCATGTTGTTCCTTCCAGCTTTCTTCACTGCACCAGTAAAAAAGCCCACTTTGGATTCAGCTAGCTGAACTCCTTCACTCTGCCAACTAATCACCAGAAGAGGTTCACACTCACAAATTGGACTTTGTGCCAAAATTTGGAGACCTAGCACATGTGCGTAGACACACACTGTACTTTATTCAGCTCCAGAGAACACTGACAGAATTCCTTCACCTACTCTGGGCTTTGGTTTCTGAAATATTTCATAATTCTATTCTGAAGAGCAAAATTAACCATCTTAGAGCAATTGTTAGGCCTTTCAAATTAAGCTGATTAGCTTACTATAAGTAGCCAAAAGTGCAAACTCTTGAAACTAACTACCAAAACATTTTGCTATGTATTAAAAACTAATCCTAGTATGACTTTGGGGTTTTTTTGAGCTGAAAAACCTAATCAATCATTGTGACAGTATTCATCTCTCTTGGTGTGCTTACAGGATGCAATGTCATCATTTTACTGTGTTACAATAGCACACTGATGCAGCTGAGAAATTTAGTTGAGGGGATCAGTCTTGTCAAGTTCCAAGCTTTTCTCTCACCCTTTCTACATCTTCCATGCCTAGTTTTAAAGTGTGTTGCATGCTTAGGATGTAGCAAGTTCAAACCAACAGCTGTAACTGCTACAGTAGGTGAAGAGTAATAGCAATTAGTTGTCTTTTCCTTTTTTCAGGACAGAAAAAAATGGACTGCTTCTGTTTAAACATGCTGTAATTTAGGAAGGAGGTTCAGGGAGAGATTTCCAGAACCACAAGTGTAAGAAATAAAAAAATCTAGGGAGCTAGCAGCCTTTGACTTGTTCATGCATAGGCCTTCATGCATCTGTTTAAGTGCTTTCCTGAAAAAGAATTTCGTCCTGACTAAAGTCCTTGGAATTTTAATTCTCGTGTGTGCTGGCTTGATGAATAAACAAAAGTTATATTTATATATTGATCAAGTCTCTCAGGTCTGTACCTATAACTAGTGCAGTACCTGTTTGTGTAGGCTTTTTTGTGGAATTTCATGGGGGTTTGGGAAGCTGTTGTTGATTTGGGGTTTTTTTAATACAGACCTCTTAGCTAGGATCTAAACTTTGATTCAGTGTATCACTGCTGAATTAACTGAATTAATCACAGATGTTGCTAGGAGTTTAAGTTATAAATTGTTTTTATTTGGAGAGTGTTTTACTACATAGAAAGACTACATGCAGTACTTTGTTCATGCTTTATAGCCTGTGTACATCTTGGTACATTATTATGAGGTATAAATAAATGTAGCATATATTCAGTCTCTTTAATGAAACTTTAATTTGTTTTGGTTGCCCTGGGAATTTTTTGGTAGTTAGGGTTTAATCTGCAACTCTGGTTTATCCTGCAAAGCTCAGTTTTTGCTAACCCAGACCATAAGAAGAGGTATTTTAGGAGGCCTGGGCAATAGGAACATGGCTGAAACACTAACATAGCATATAAGTGATGTAAGTTTCCATCTAGCATAACAGTAGAACAGGCTTCCTAGACTGGTGGTCAATGCCCTCCACCTGTTGGTGTTTAAGAGGCATTTGGATAATGTCTTTCATAATATGCTTTAACTTCTGGTCAGCCCTGAATTGGTCATGCAGTTGGACTAGATATTGTTGTAGGTCCCTTCCAGCTGAAATATTCCTTCCCTTCCCTTCCCTTCCCTTCCCT
>VYZX01010854.1:60955-72625 GCA_013401335.1 Brachypteracias leptosomus
TCTCCTCTCATCTCTTCTCTCAAGTAATTTCAATAAAAATATACATTTATTAATCATTTAGTAATTGCTATGAATGACAACCACATCATACCAATAAAACAACTTTTTCCATTATTCTTTAATAACTAGTTTAATTATTCATCCCAATTTCAGACTATAAGAGCGTTTTATTTTCATCTTAGAGTTGTGTTTTAGCATCTGAGGAGATTATCTAAACAATGTGACCTAGAAAAAAAAACATATTGCGCTTGTTACATTTTGTTTCGTTTTGTGTTTTTGGAGATGTAAACATGTCAGAATAGTAGATAGCTTGTTTAGAAGCTCAGTAGGCTAGATCCTAGTGCCATGCAAAGAACAGTAAGTGATGTTAACTATAAGAAAGACAAATTATTTTTATTAAATTTGTTTAAAATCTTTGTTTATGTGAAATACTATTTCATAGAATCATAGAATTGTTTGGGTTGGAAGTGACCTCAAAAATCATCTAGTTCCAACCCCCCGCCATGGCAGGAACAACTCCTACTAGACCAGGTTGCTCAAANTATTATGAGGTATAAATAAATGTAGCATATATTCAGTCTCTTTAATGAAACTTTAATTTGTTTTGGTTGCCCTGGGAATTTTTTGGTAGTTAGGGTTTAATCTGCAACTCTGGTTTATCCTGCAAAGCTCAGTTTTTGCTAACCCAGACCATAAGAAGAGGTATTTTAGGAGGCCTGGGCAATAGGAACATGGCTGAAACACTAACATAGCATATAAGTGATGTAAGTTTCCATCTAGCATAACAGTAGAACAGGCTTCCTAGACTGGTGGTCAATGCCCTCCACCTGTTGGTGTTTAAGAGGCATTTGGATAATGTCTTTCATAATATGCTTTAACTTCTGGTCAGCCCTGAATTGGTCATGCAGTTGGACTAGATATTGTTGTAGGTCCCTTCCAGCTGNTTAATACAGAAAAGAATATTTTATTACATAGAAACTGCCATACTGTATCAAGACAAAACTTAAATACATTTAAATTTTCTTTGCAATAGTGGCAGGAATCAAAGGACCTAGAGGAAGCACTATGAAGTACAAGGGTAGGGAATAATCCAGTCACACCGAAATCATTAGAAAATGATTTAATCAATTAAAATAAATTAAAAATACTTTAACATCTTGAATTCTGAACATGAATTTTAAAAAGGATTTTAAATCCTTATTTCCATAATTGTTGGTATGCATTTGGTTTTTGTACTCTTGTAAACCTAGAGGTTAACATTATCTATGTAAACTGCAAAGTCCATCTTGCATCCTGCTAAACACTTGTTCTTAAGAGGTAGTTACAAATAATATTACCTGTAAGTAATGCTACCTTGCAGAAATACCGCTTGACTAATTTTACAATGTGTCAGCAAAATTATTTTAACTGATTTAAAAATTTCTGCTTTCATTTTATTAAACTGTTTTCTTGTTCTTGAGTGTTAGGTGAATTTTAGTATGACAGGATTATATAAACATTATCTGTGTTTTAAACTGGAACACCCTATGCTTTCCTGAATTTATAGCCATCTGAATTTTTGGGAGAGGAAATATGATTTGCAGTTCAGTCTTGTTATCTGTGTTTTTACAGCTTGTTGTGCTGCAATTTCAGAGTTTTGGGGATGCATATGAGTAACTGTACTTGAATAAATCACTTGTAGAGTATATATACAATAATTCTCATGCTTCTAAGAAATATTTGCTCTGCTGCAAAGTACACGTAATATCTTACATGCTCAGAAACACCAAAAAATAACCAAATGTACAACATTCCCAACGTACAAAATTAAACCACTTGAAGCTACTATTCATGCACGCTGTAGAAATACCCAACATATAAAAAAAAAAAAAATTCTTGAAAACTGCTGGACAAAATATCTGGACAGAATATGAGATGCGTCCAAGAAAACACATAGGTGTGACAGTTTATGGTTTGCAACAGAGTTTTGTTACAGGAATCGCTGTATTGTTTTTCTTGTCTGCCTTTCAGTACTCTGTCACAGCTGTCTTTTAATTCCTCTGTGAGGGAGTATGAACTTGATCGCCAAAAAATTCCTCTTTCATAAAACCTAAGATGGAAAAAGAGGTGGTGATATGGTGGCATTCTGTATATTCTTACTGGGTGTAGCGTCAGTCTGTGCAGCTACACTTTGGCATCTTGAGAAAAAAGGTTGGTCTGAATAATACGAAAATTAAAAACTTTAAAAAATCCTAAATGCTCACATTCAGCTCACATGAAAAATCTATTTGTTTATTTGATCTTTTGAATCTCTATGAATGATAGCATAGATACATCAGTGACATGGAGGTGTCTTATGCAACCATTTGCAATTCATTAGAAACTGTTAAGTCTTTGTCTCCATTTAAAACTCAGAGCAAGCCCCACAGAGCAGAATCTGCGTTACCCCTCTCTCCACCTCCTTCTTCCCTCCCGGGGGGGGAAAAAGAGGGGAAAAAGAGGGGAAGAAAGGAAGGGGAAAAAAACCACCTTGCACGAAGTTGGAAGTTAAGACTATAATTTTAACAGGGAACAAAGAGTATGAAGGGAAGGGATATATATACAGGGATCTTAAGGGAAGATGTATATACAAGTATGTACAAAACCCGATCTCAGATGGCGCACTTGGAGTCAGGCCCAGCCGCGCTGATGGGCTGCCCCAGCAGCCGGCAAAGCCCGGGAAGCACCCAGAGCGGAACTGCCTGTCTGCTTTTATAGAGTGGGGCAGGACAGGGAAGGGAACAACTGCTGCCCCCTGGCCTGTCAGGGTCATAGAGTCACCACCTGTCCCCCTTTTTCAATCTTTTAACCCTTAAACCACACCAGTGTTCATGGACTTTTGGATTATGTCTTTACTGGAGTACAATCAGAAAAGCAAGTCTTCAGGAAGAATTCACTCTTGCTCCCTAGCTGAGGACACAAACTCAAGATCTTTGCACAACAGTAGTAGTCTTCTGCTTAAACTGACATTTTCTGACAAACTTTTTTGTATTTCCATGGAGTGATTGCTTGATGCTTCATGAAGAGCATTCGCAAGGGCTAATTTTAACCTTTGGTGCTTAATTTCTCCTGTTCCCTTTCATGCTAGTCTGTAGGGGTGTGGGATGGATTTCTTAAGAGGATGATTTTCAATATAAGCCTAATTTGAAGAGCAGAGTGTCTTCTGCTGCTGAGAGATTTAAGCTCTACTGATTGTAGAGGCAGTCTACAAACACTAGCCTATCTTGATCTTTCTGAATAGCTCACAACATTGTCTCAAAGTATCTGAGTTTGGCTTGTCTGACCATCAGTCTATCGGCATTACTTCCTAATGTTTTTGAACCATTAGCTGTTGTTAGTAAAAATTTGACAGAAGGAAGGAACTCTGGAATGGAGTGGAATGGAAGGGAAATTAGAATAGAATAGAATAGAATAGAATAGAATAGAATAGAATAGAATAGAATAGAATAGAATAGAATAGAATAGAATAGAATAGAATAGAATAGAATAGAATAGAATAGAATAGAATAGAATAGAATAGAATAGAATAGAATAGAATAGAATAGAATAGAATAGAATAGAATAGTTCTGTTGAAAGAGACCTACAATGATTATCTAGTCCAACTGCCTGAACTCTTTAAAGCTGTTCAAAAGCTAAAACATGTCATTATGAGCACTGTCCAAATGCCTTTTAAACACTGACAGGTTTGGGGCATTGACCACCTTCCTAGGAAACCTACTCCAGTGTTTGACCACCCTCTCAGTAAAGAAATGCTTCCTAATTATCAAGTTTGAACCTCCCCCAATGCAGCTTTGACCCATTCTCAGGTGTCCTGTCACTGGATCCCGGGAAGGAGAGATAAGAACCTCCCTCTCCATTTCCCCTCCTCAGGAAGCTGTAGAGAGCAATGAGGTCGCTTCTTTTCTCCAAACTAGACAAGCCCAAAGTCCTCAGCTGTTCCTCACAGGATGTGCCTTCCAGCCCTTCCACCCACTTTGTTGTCTTCCTCTGGATGTATTCAAGGACCTTCACATCCTTAAATTGTGGGGTCCAGAACTGCACACAGTATTCAAGGTGAGGTCACATCAATGATAAATACAGCAAGATAATAATCTCTTTTAACTGGCTGGTTTTGCTGTGTTTGATGCATCCCAGGAAGCAGTTGACTCTCTCGGCTGCCAGGACACACTGCTGACCCATACTGACCCTGCTGTCAACCAGCACCTCCAGATCCCCTTCTGCAGGGCTGCTCTTCAGCCATTCCTCTCCCAGTTTATACTTGTCTTCAGTTACTCCATCCCAGGTGCAGAATCTGGCACTTGCACTTCTTGAATTTCATCTCACTAATCATTGCCCAGTTCTCCAGTCTATCTAGATTGCTCTGCAAGGCCTCTTGTGTTGCCTCTTGAGAGTCAACAGAACCTCCTAGTTCGGTATCATCAGCAAACTTGCTGACAGTGCATTCAAATCTTGCATCCAGAACATTGATGAAAACATTGAACAGAACAAGCCCTAGGAGTTAGCCTGAGGAACACCGCTAGTAACCAGTTGCCAGCCAGATATAGCCCCACTCACTACAGCACTTTGATCCCTACCATCCATCCAGTTCTTCACCCAGTGCACCATGAATCCACTTATAACACAGTTCAACAATTTGTCCAGAAGGATGTTGTGAGGTAGAATATCAAAAACATTACTGAAATCCAGAAAAACAACATCCACCACCTTCCCTTCATGCACTGGGTGGGTGACTCTATTGTAGAAGGATATAAAATCAGCTATGCTGACTGTGCCTGATGATTGTACAGTTCTTTTGATGCCTTTCAATAGTATCCAGTATGATCTTCTCCATAATTTTCCCAGGAACTGAGGTTAGACTAACAGGTCTGTATTTTTGTGTGTATTCTCTTCAGCCTTTCTTATAAATTGGACTAACATTGGCTAGTGTCCTGGTTTTGCTGGGTTAGAATCATAGCCCAGCCATGGTCTGCAGGTCATTAGCAGTTTGGAGTTTGTCAGGGATGATTATAAATGGGGAAGTTTGCTAAGGATGGGGCCTTCTGCTCTTCCTTCTTCTGCTTTTCTTCCTCCTTTTCTCAAGGGTCACCATCCCTGGAGCGGCTTGCTCATCATTCTGCTCCCGAGGACTGCTTTTTCATTTATTGTGACTGCTGTACATTCACTGGGCTGAGTATAACTTTGTATATTTTATATTGGCATTGGTATTAATGTTAGTTTTACTGTTCTGCTAAATCCATTTGAATTTCAACCTATGAGTCTTCTCTCCTTTTCCCTGTTGCTCTTCTCAGCTGGGGAGGGGTCATCAGGTGACAGAGCAGGTGCCCTGGATATGAGCTAAACATAAACAGCTAGCTTATAGTCAGTGGAGATCTCCCCAGACTCTTAAGTCTTTTGGTAGATGATTGAGAGGGCTCCTGCCATAACATCTGCTCCTTCAGTAGTCTGGGATGAATCCCACCAAACCCAATGGATTTGTGAACAAACACCTGATACAGCTGTTCTTTACAGTTTCAGTGTCCAAAAATGGAAAGTTCCCACACCCACGGTCTTCTGATTCAGGGGAGGCTTGTCAATTTTATTAAAGGCTGAGGCAAAAAAAGCATTGAATGCCTCTGCATTTTCTTCATGCCTGTTAGTCAGGTGACCATCTTCAACCTACTTGGATTTCTGTAAGCTTTGCAAAAATTAGCAGTTACATACAAGAGAAAGCAATCCAAGTCAGCACTTCTATTGAGCATGAACTCTATGGTTAGACATACAGTTTTCCATCTAGCAGTCCACATGCATGTACTGTCTAAGCTATTAGCGCATAGAAAGCTAGTAAGACAGTATGCTCTGTTGCTTGTCTTGCTTAAAACGGAAGGACAGGAAAAATAATTACAGGAAACAGGGAAGGGCAGCATGGTAAAAGAGTGAGAACTGAACTGATAAAGTAAGAGAGGAGGGGAGGAGTTATAAGAAAATGGATGACTGTGAATTCTTTTTGCTGAATGTCAGCAGGAACATGGGACACTTTCACAGAAATCACGTTTCACTAGGCCCAGTGTTCACTTGTTTTCTTCTTTGGGGANAGAGCAATGAGGTCGCTTCTTTTCTCCAAACTAGACAAGCCCAAAGTCCTCAGCTGTTCCTCACAGGATGTGCCTTCCAGCCCTTCCACCCACTTTGTTGTCTTCCTCTGGATGTATTCAAGGACCTTCACATCCTTAAATTGTGGGGTCCAGAACTGCACACAGTATTCAAGGTGAGGTCACATCAATGATAAATACAGCAAGATAATAATCTCTTTTAACTGGCTGGTTTTGCTGTGTTTGATGCATCCCAGGAAGCAGTTGACTCTCTCGGCTGCCAGGACACACTGCTGACCCATACTGACCCTGCTGTCAACCAGCACCTCCAGATCCCCTTCTGCAGGGCTGCTCTTCAGCCATTCCTCTCCCAGTTTATACTTGTCTTCAGTTACTCCATCCCAGGTGCAGAATCTGGCACTTGCACTTCTTGAATTTCATCTCACTAATCATTGCCCAGTTCTCCAGTCTATCTAGATTGCTCTGCAAGGCCTCTTGTGTTGCCTCTTGAGAGTCAACAGAACCTCCTAGTTCGGTATCATCAGCAAACTTGCTGACAGTGCATTCAAATCTTGCATCCAGAACATTGATGAAAACATTGAACAGAACAAGCCCTAGGAGTTAGCCTGAGGAACACCGCTAGTAACCAGTTGCCAGCCAGATATAGCCCCACTCACTACAGCACTTTGATCCCTACCATCCATCCAGTTCTTCACCCAGTGCACCATGAATCCACTTATAACACAGTTCAACAATTTGTCCAGAAGGATGTTGTGAGGTAGAATATCAAAAACATTACTGAAATCCAGAAAAACAACATCCACCACCTTCCCTTCATGCACTGGGTGGGTGACTCTATTGTAGAAGGATATAAAATCAGCTATGCTGACTGTGCCTGATGATTGTACAGTTCTTTTGATGCCTTTCAATAGTATCCAGTATGATCTTCTCCATAATTTTCCCAGGAACTGAGGTTAGACTAACAGGTCTGTATTTTTGTGTGTATTCTCTTCAGCCTTTCTTATAAATTGGACTAACATTGGCTAGTGTCCTGGTTTTGCTGGGTTAGAATCATAGCCCAGCCATGGTCTGCAGGTCATTAGCAGTTTGGAGTTTGTCAGGGATGATTATAAATGGGGAAGTTTGCTAAGGATGGGGCCTTCTGCTCTTCCTTCTTCTGCTTTTCTTCCTCCTTTTCTCAAGGGTCACCATCCCTGGAGCGGCTTGCTCATCATTCTGCTCCCGAGGACTGCTTTTTCATTTATTGTGACTGCTGTACATTCACTGGGCTGAGTATAACTTTGTATATTTTATATTGGCATTGGTATTAATGTTAGTTTTACTGTTCTGCTAAATCCATTTGAATTTCAACCTATGAGTCTTCTCTCCTTTTCCCTGTTGCTCTTCTCAGCTGGGGAGGGGTCATCAGGTGACAGAGCAGGTGCCCTGGATATGAGCTAAACATAAACAGCTAGCTTATAGTCAGTGGAGATCTCCCCAGACTCTTAAGTCTTTTGGTAGATGATTGAGAGGGCTCCTGCCATAACATCTGCTCCTTCAGTAGTCTGGGATGAATCCCACCAAACCCAATGGATTTGTGAACAAACACCTGATACAGCTGTTCTTTACAGTTTCAGTGTCCAAAAATGGAAAGTTCCCACACCCACGGTCTTCTGATTCAGGGGAGGCTTGTCAATTTTATTAAAGGCTGAGGCAAAAAAAGCATTGAATGCCTCTGCATTTTCTTCATGCCTGTTAGTCAGGTGACCATCTTCAACCTACTTGGATTTCTGTAAGCTTTGCAAAAATTAGCAGTTACATACAAGAGAAAGCAATCCAAGTCAGCACTTCTATTGAGCATGAACTCTATGGTTAGACATACAGTTTTCCATCTAGCAGTCCACATGCATGTACTGTCTAAGCTATTAGCGCATAGAAAGCTAGTAAGACAGTATGCTCTGTTGCTTGTCTTGCTTAAAACGGAAGGACAGGAAAAATAATTACAGGAAACAGGGAAGGGCAGCATGGTAAAAGAGTGAGAACTGAACTGATAAAGTAAGAGAGGAGGGGAGGAGTTATAAGAAAATGGATGACTGTGAATTCTTTTTGCTGAATGTCAGCAGGAACATGGGACACTTTCACAGAAATCACGTTTCACTAGGCCCAGTGTTCACTTGTTTTCTTCTTTGGGGATGAATTTTATTCTCAGTCTTGGTTTTCATGTTTCACAAGTAGATATTGGGGCTTATAAAAGGATTCACTCCTAATTTATGTTTAGAGTGTACTGAACATGGTAATATTGGATGACTGAAAATATTCTGTTGAAGATGAAAGCAAGCTAGGATACCAGCATCTAATACTTTTTTTTTTTTTTGCAATAACTCTTTGATATTGGTACAGAGTGTAGGGATACTTATGCTGACAAGAATATCAAACAATATAAGAGTATCCTAGTTGAAATATTCTACATAGAGTTGGTAATGAAAGATTTCCCTGAGGAATTAATAATTTTATTAATGAAAATCAATATTCAAACTTTATGAAAATAGCAGTGGAAAACAGGTGAAGCTTCATGACTGTAGACAATGTTCAGCATGTCTTCTCTGGCTATGTGCTTATATGGTTAATTCCATGCTCTGTCCTCTCCCCTGCTTTCTGTGTGCACAGAACACAGAGCTTCCTCTCACCTGAGGCCATTATTTGTCTTCTTTTTGCTTGCTCTGCCCCTGCTTTTGTTTCCTCTGTAAAATCTATGTCTTTTTGCTAATCTNAGTCAACAGAACCTCCTAGTTCGGTATCATCAGCAAACTTGCTGACAGTGCATTCAAATCTTGCATCCAGAACATTGATGAAAACATTGAACAGAACAAGCCCTAGGAGTTAGCCTGAGGAACACCGCTAGTAACCAGTTGCCAGCCAGATATAGCCCCACTCACTACAGCACTTTGATCCCTACCATCCATCCAGTTCTTCACCCAGTGCACCATGAATCCACTTATAACACAGTTCAACAATTTGTCCAGAAGGATGTTGTGAGGTAGAATATCAAAAACATTACTGAAATCCAGAAAAACAACATCCACCACCTTCCCTTCATGCACTGGGTGGGTGACTCTATTGTAGAAGGATATAAAATCAGCTATGCTGACTGTGCCTGATGATTGTACAGTTCTTTTGATGCCTTTCAATAGTATCCAGTATGATCTTCTCCATAATTTTCCCAGGAACTGAGGTTAGACTAACAGGTCTGTATTTTTGTGTGTATTCTCTTCAGCCTTTCTTATAAATTGGACTAACATTGGCTAGTGTCCTGGTTTTGCTGGGTTAGAATCATAGCCCAGCCATGGTCTGCAGGTCATTAGCAGTTTGGAGTTTGTCAGGGATGATTATAAATGGGGAAGTTTGCTAAGGATGGGGCCTTCTGCTCTTCCTTCTTCTGCTTTTCTTCCTCCTTTTCTCAAGGGTCACCATCCCTGGAGCGGCTTGCTCATCATTCTGCTCCCGAGGACTGCTTTTTCATTTATTGTGACTGCTGTACATTCACTGGGCTGAGTATAACTTTGTATATTTTATATTGGCATTGGTATTAATGTTAGTTTTACTGTTCTGCTAAATCCATTTGAATTTCAACCTATGAGTCTTCTCTCCTTTTCCCTGTTGCTCTTCTCAGCTGGGGAGGGGTCATCAGGTGACAGAGCAGGTGCCCTGGATATGAGCTAAACATAAACAGCTAGCTTATAGTCAGTGGAGATCTCCCCAGACTCTTAAGTCTTTTGGTAGATGATTGAGAGGGCTCCTGCCATAACATCTGCTCCTTCAGTAGTCTGGGATGAATCCCACCAAACCCAATGGATTTGTGAACAAACACCTGATACAGCTGTTCTTTACAGTTTCAGTGTCCAAAAATGGAAAGTTCCCACACCCACGGTCTTCTGATTCAGGGGAGGCTTGTCAATTTTATTAAAGGCTGAGGCAAAAAAAGCATTGAATGCCTCTGCATTTTCTTCATGCCTGTTAGTCAGGTGACCATCTTCAACCTACTTGGATTTCTGTAAGCTTTGCAAAAATTAGCAGTTACATACAAGAGAAAGCAATCCAAGTCAGCACTTCTATTGAGCATGAACTCTATGGTTAGACATACAGTTTTCCATCTAGCAGTCCACATGCATGTACTGTCTAAGCTATTAGCGCATAGAAAGCTAGTAAGACAGTATGCTCTGTTGCTTGTCTTGCTTAAAACGGAAGGACAGGAAAAATAATTACAGGAAACAGGGAAGGGCAGCATGGTAAAAGAGTGAGAACTGAACTGATAAAGTAAGAGAGGAGGGGAGGAGTTATAAGAAAATGGATGACTGTGAATTCTTTTTGCTGAATGTCAGCAGGAACATGGGACACTTTCACAGAAATCACGTTTCACTAGGCCCAGTGTTCACTTGTTTTCTTCTTTGGGGATGAATTTTATTCTCAGTCTTGGTTTTCATGTTTCACAAGTAGATATTGGGGCTTATAAAAGGATTCACTCCTAATTTATGTTTAGAGTGTACTGAACATGGTAATATTGGATGACTGAAAATATTCTGTTGAAGATGAAAGCAAGCTAGGATACCAGCATCTAATACTTTTTTTTTTTTTTGCAATAACTCTTTGATATTGGTACAGAGTGTAGGGATACTTATGCTGACAAGAATATCAAACAATATAAGAGTATCCTAGTTGAAATATTCTACATAGAGTTGGTAATGAAAGATTTCCCTGAGGAATTAATAATTTTATTAATGAAAATCAATATTCAAACTTTATGAAAATAGCAGTGGAAAACAGGTGAAGCTTCATGACTGTAGACAATGTTCAGCATGTCTTCTCTGGCTATGTGCTTATATGGTTAATTCCATGCTCTGTCCTCTCCCCTGCTTTCTGTGTGCACAGAACACAGAGCTTCCTCTCACCTGAGGCCATTATTTGTCTTCTTTTTGCTTGCTCTGCCCCTGCTTTTGTTTCCTCTGTAAAATCTATGTCTTTTTGCTAATCTCCCTCTTTAGTACAATGTATATCGCCCCATGTTGTGTATAAATCTTTGTCCCATGCTGTGCCACCCTTTCCCGCTTCTCTGCAGTAAAAACCTAAGACTGATTTTTGTCCATCTCTGAAGAGTAAAATCTCCTAAATTCAGGTAAGTGACTAGCTCAGAGATGAACTCACTCTGCAGGATTAAATGGCTGGCTGAAAAGCTGCCAGTAATTTATTCTGTTGCAGACAACAAATAAAGGCCAGAAACACAGAATCGGCATCATGGAAACATGGTGGAATGACTCCTGTGATTGGTGTGTTAAGCTCTTCAGGAAGGATAGGCAGGGAAAATGAGGAGGGGGTGTTGCCCTCTATGTCAATGAACAGCTAGATTGCATGGAGCTCCATCTGGCAAGTGATGACAACAAGACCGAGTGCCTATAGGTCAGGGTAAAAGGAAGGGAAGGAGACATTATGGTGGGGGTCTGCTACATACCACCTGACCAGGACGACCAAGTGGATGAGGCCCTTCACAGACAGATAGGAATCGCTGCAAGTTCACAAGCCCTGGTCCTC
>VYZX01010855.1:0-15053 GCA_013401335.1 Brachypteracias leptosomus
AATTCCACTGTCCATATCACCAATGAAAATGTTAAATAACACTGGTGTCAGTACTGATACCTAAACAACACCACTTACAACTGGTCTCCACTTGGACATCGACCCATTGACTACAACCTTTTGGGACCATCCAGCCAATTCTTTATCCACAGAGTAGTCCCTCCATCAAATCCATATCTTTCCAATATAGAGACCAGGATGTCCTTATATATATAGACAGTGTTGAATGCTTTGCACAAGTCCAGGTAAATGATGTCACTTGCTCTTCCATAGGGGGTTGTTGTGCTGGTTCACCCATCATCATTTTATGCTGCCATCAGTTGCCTGATCACACAGGCCAAAGCTGAACTCAGCAATGTCCCCTCGGAAGTCTTCTTTCAAACAATCCTGCCATAGATTCCCGTGGGCCCAGCTCCTCTGCTGCCCACTGTGGTGCCAGCATTGCCTGCTGGACACAACGGACAGAGATGGCTCCCTGAGTGACCCTTCACATGGAAGGATACCACCAAGAGAGCTCAGCAAGGTGTGCCAGCCCCAACAGAAGCCGTACCCACCAGGAAGCTCCTCTGATTGATCAGCTTCTGGTTAAAGTAGCCCTGGCCTCACCCACCACCCCAACCATGACCACCTAGGTGAGGGCAGAGCCACAGAGATGCAAGTGGGCCAGGTTCTGCCTCTGGAACCTGAAGCCAATAGGGAAAACAAAACATTCTGCTAGGTTGTGACTCATCCACAGGTCAACTCCAACTTGGGGCCCACAACTCAGGCCCCAGCACTTCAGGTGCACCTCATTTCTTTTAGACTTTAAGATGAAATGAATGATACACAGAAAGTGCTTATTTTTCTCCAGCAATTACAAAAGCAAGAGAGCTTAGATGTAGACATCTACATTGTAGACGTATGCATTTGGTATGAATTCCAGTCTTTCTTTTACAAGGTAGAGGAAGACAACAGCAAAATCCTCCTCTTTGCTTTTACTGATGAGCATGTATGAGGCACAGTATTATTAAGGAATTAGTCTTACAACAAAAGCAAAACATGACATTAGCTTTCCACGTAAACTCAGCTTCAGTAAAAAGGCTGGGTTACTGCACTTGAACTAGTATATTGAAGGGTGAGCATGAGCACATGCCACACTGTACAGTAAGGACCTCGTTTTAATCGAATTACAGAAAAACAGTGTTACATATGAAGATATTTTTGAAAGTGGGCTTCTTTGGACATGTGTTTCTTTCTATAGAGAACTGCACAAGACTTTTGGTCACATAGCCATCTGATACAGGTGCGCAAAACACCTTTATTGGCATGGAATCCTAGGTCATTGTCAGTATTACTCAGACTCCTGAGTGCTTCTCTGCTGAAAATGGCAAAACATTACAGTCCTCTCTTCAGTCTTCTGATTTACTGCTTCTTTGACTGTTGACACCACTACCCACAATGTTAGCATAAGGATTGTGTCAGATCAAATTTCTGCATGTTCTGTGATTTGGATTGTGCAGTTCAAAAACCTGAACTGAATCCCTACTCAAGGATTTGCAGTCCGGGTCAGAAATTAAGTGTTCTGAGTTTCTTAGATGTTCCTGGTCTGGCCATATTTTCACATTTGGGAGTACTAAGTGGCTCTTGACAGCTGGCAGAGAGTAGCTTGGAGCCATTTGCACCTGCTCTTAAGGATGTGTCTCCAGAACAGAATTGACAGCTCTATTATTTCCAAAATCCGAATGTAATCCTTACATGAGTTCAAAAAATGATAGAAGAATCATGGCAATAGAAGTAATCCAAGATCATTAACTTAAAAAAAAAATCACCTCTGGATTTTGAAAGTTCCTGAACCCCAACTTTCTGGAAGAATATTCTGAGGAAGTAACAGTACATGATTGCTCCATCTTTACATTTTCTAGGACTGTAGTACTGTCTTATGTCAAAAATAAGGTAATGGGGAGGGGTAGTTCTAGATGCCTAGAACCTAGACAATCCAGGGTAGCTCAGAGGGCTCCACAAGCTAACAGCCTTACGTACTCCCACTGATCACCTCTATTGGGACTGCACAAAAGCAGATTAGGGCTGCTTGTGTTGGCCCTGAGCTGTGTAAAAGGAGGATCTCAGGGACATGCATAAAAGGAATTTCTCAGGAAGTTGTCCATGTCAGAATCATGGCAACAGAGTATCAGAATTTGTCTTGCTGGTTTTAAGATGCCTATAAATAAAAGTTAAATACTGTCATCTTTTGTTGTAAACTGGTAACTGTGGATCTGAACCACAAAAACTCATCTAGACTTTAAAACATCTATGCTTCTATCAATTTCTAGTCATGCTGCCAAGTCATGGTATTTGATGAAGTGTTCTGAGTTAATTAAAAGTGATAGGAAAGAAAGATTTTTTTCTCTGATAATGTCGTTCTCTCTTTCAGCCAAACAAAGTCTAAATGCTTGACCATGTCACTCAACCTCCTACAACCTGTCACTCAGCTTGAAAGATATGCCATTTTCTCCCAACAATCACTCAAGATTCTTGGACATATGGCGTCTCCTTCTGTGCTTTCATTTGATCTCGATAAAAATCAAACCACTAAAGCTCTTTTTTTCCAGTAAAAAACAGTCAGTAAAAAAAAAAAAAAAAGTAATATTTATTGGAATAATACACCAGTATCATCACGTTATCAGACTTGAATACTTGAGACAAAATGGTGTCAGATGGAGCTGGTTAGAAGATTTTCAGCTTACTCTTCTGATTTAAAACAAGCTTGACACCCTTTTTTTTTCTTCTTTACTAGACTACATTACAATTCATTGGCTTTGCAAATGTGTTTGGCTGGTTTAGGACTGGATGATTTTATCCCTCATAAATGGGACTAGAACATAATGTTGCCTTTGCCTTGAGAACAAAGTCTACTGTTCATAAGGTATCTTCTCCCTGATGCGAGGGATTGTGATTTGACCTGGATCATACAGGAATACTGGATTTCATCTCCAACTACAAAGATTTTTCATAAACTATCTGTGAAATTTCATAGGTAGATGATTTCAAAATGAGTATCAGAGCAGGGTTTTTAAAACAAAAGCATATATTCCCGACATGTCTTGGTTATAAAAACTAATACTGTGGGTTCACTTGTTTTGACTTAACATGCTAGTTCTCATTTATGCCCTTAATTTCCTTGGTGCAGCACCCATTTAAATCATTAGGTAGCACTAGTGTGATAGAAGAATTCATGGCTTTTGAAGGATTTGTTAGTCAGTTTAAATTACACCCCAATGTGGGATTCTTCTGGATGATTGATTTCACAACATTTCAACTTGCAGTATTAAAAAAAAAAACACACAAAGACAATGTTCTGACTGTCCTCAATTAATCTTAAAATCTTTCAATGGATTGACCTAAATTACAAAGTCACTTTGTAAGTTGCTATGTGGTTGTGATATCCCTTGTCTATAACAATGCAATTGTTAATCTCAGAAGTGTATGTACAGAAAACCAGCAGCTGGGCCATGATTTTAGAAATTGCTTCCATGATAGATCAGAATGACCTCAAACTTCACCATCACTTTTAAATCCATTTTTTATCTTAACTTTATAGTAGTAATGTCATAAAAAATATTCTATAGATCACTTTTTTGAGAATAAAAAAGGAAAAGCTGCAGAGATTTTCCTGTATAGGTTTAATATGCAAAGCATTATGTGGTATGATGATATGATATAATATGATATGACCTTTGGCTCAAGAAATTTGGATTTTGAACAGCAGACAATGTATTATGTAATTAAACATAAAAGCATGTCAGAGTGTCTGAAGAAATGCTGTAGTGCCCCTCAGTTCTTCAGGGGAGCTAAGAAGGAGGTCTGGAGAATCCATACATTGCTTTAATCATTCTATCTGTCATCTGTTCTTGGTGTTGTTTCATAAGAAATGTGTATTCATATAGACAAAGTTCCTTGTAAAAGCAGATTGCCCCCATGCTGTTCCTGAGCCATGTCTGTTTCATATTTGTCACCTATAACAGAAAAAAAAAAATAAAAATTATAGAATTTATTAAAAAAACCCAACCCAAACCAAAACAAGCCATTTATTGTTTTTCTAATAAGATAAAGATGTACATGGCCTTTGCAGTATGCTACCTTCTGACAGTATAAATTGTTACAGGAAGGTCTGATTTGTTTTACAAAGATAGCGTCTCCAAATAGGTGTCTGTGTCTTCAGCAGATTCCATTTGTCATAATACATCTGCATGTTCACTGAAAGCACTTTGTACTACTGCTCTGAAACTTTTTCATATTACCAAATGTCAATATGAAAGAGTTTCTTAACATCGCAACAAATCCTGTGTCACTGCAGAAACACTGTAAGGAGGCTGCTGCCTGTCTTCCTGAACCCAAAGGACAAATCCTACAAAAGCCAATTCTTTCTTTGAAACGAGGCTAACAATATTACAAAAATGCAACATTTTTTATTTGAACAAAATGCTTGTTTCAGGGTGAGAGGTTATAGGAGGTATCTTGGTCTGGTTTCTTGAAGATTCAGCCTTGGGAAGATAAATGGGAAGTCTCAGGTGGAAGGCTGAGTGAGGCCAGCAGGAAGGGTCTCAGCACTCAGGCGTGAGAGCAGCATATGGAGTTTGCCAGAGAGGGAGATGTAACCTCTCAGAGAAGACCTTCCCCAGCTGGGCATCTGTGGCCTATACTCTGTTCAGAAGTGAAAAAGGGCTAGAATATTTGTGTGACTCGTTCTTTTAGATCCACCAGGGGAATTCCTTGTGCAAGGGTCAGGGGACCAGCTGATGCTCTCTTAGTAGAGGGAGAATAGCTCTGGAAAAGGATGTAGATGAAACCTGGCTGCATCTCAAAACCCCTGGGAAAAGCAGATTCAGCCAGCAGAAAAAGAAAGGACGGAGAACTGTGGAGGATTTAAGGGAGCAGTGGCTTTATTGTCATGTAATGCTGAATTGCCAGAATAAAACTTGATTTTCATCATATTTTACAATGCACTGATTGTATGGAATCTATCAGTGCAACAATAAGTTATGCCTTCACCATGATTATAGCACATCTTGTATAAGTGACTAAATGAGAAGCTAAAATTGCTGTGGCATAGGGATTTATATGACAATAGACATTTTTGCATAATGCTATGGTGATGCTTCAGCTTTCCCTGACATCCACGTCTTTAGAACATGCCGTCAAAGGGCTCTGAATTAATACTGCCACTAGAGGAGGATAGCATTGACAAGATGGGAGTAAAAGAGACACACAAAAAAGACAAGCCCTTAGTTCTTCAAAGGAGGTAAAAGGAAAAGGGAAAAGCAGCTTAGTGCTATTAAAACTTAGGATTTTATATGTACAAAATGTGTAGAAAGGAGAAAGGTGAGAAGTGAAGTTTGGATTTTCAGTGTCAGAGTACTCGCAGACATAGGTCCTTTCAGGAATGCTTTTGCTTTGCTTGTTACTGTTTGTTTTCAAACCAGCAAGGCATTTAAATATTCAAAATTTGTGAGTTTAAAGACAATCCTTCTCCAAAGAGTTTCCATTAGAACAGATAGATTTCTGCTCTGCTCCATATAGATGGAAGGACAGTCTGGGATACTAGAATTTGGGAATGTTTATCACATTCTCTGACCTATACCTAAACTCCCTACTAATGAGTTATTAGTGCTGTAGTGAACATTTAGATGTAATTAAGGAGAGGGGAAATGTGTCAGGATTATTAATGCAGCATCTTGCAATGCAGGCATGCTTGCAGCTAGAGAGGATGGCTGCCAAACCAAAAATATCAATGATGTCTGAATGGAAATGAGTTTGATTACACCCTTTTCTAACTCTTGTAAAAAGAATGTGACAAATTTAGGTGAGCAATCTAATGTTTGAGCCCTAGTAGAAGCAGAGAGGAGAAGAGAGAGAGGAGGGCAAGGCAGATTTGTTCTTATAGTACAGAGGTTAGAGCAATTGTATGGGATGTTGAATTGCTATATTTGGCTCCATATTCCCCATGAAAAAAAATTTAACATTCACTTCCTATGACTGGCAGTTACATACAGCAGAAAATTGCTTTATGTATTTAAGGAAGTGTTTCAGGTGCCTGGATATAGGTGTCTTGTGCCATTGCAGATATCTGATTGACATGCCCAGTATCTGTACAGGTGGCTGGCAGATTGTGCTGAGTTTGGTCTGACAGGGTTTTGGTAACAGGGGAAGAGTCTACTGGTGTGCCTCCTGTAAAAAACTTAAAGAAACTCCCCCAGCTCCAAGTCAGACCTGCCTCTGGACAAGGCCAAGCCAATCAGCGCCTCTGTGATAACATATTTAAGAAGGGAAAAACTACTAGGTGAGTTCTTTTCACTGAGGTCTGTGAGGAAGGAGTGGGCGAGGCACACCAGAGCAGCCTCTGTGACTCTGAGGGGAGTCCGTGCTGGAGCAGTCTGTCACTGGGAGGACTGCATCCTATGCAAGAGATTCATACTAGCTGGAGCAGTTCATGGAGGACTGTTTCCCGTAGGAGGGATGCCATATCTGCAGGGGAGGACTGTGAGGAGTTTTCCCCCAGAGAAGGAAGGATTGGAAGAAACAACATGTGACAGACTGACCATGACCCCCATTCCTTGCCCTCCTGTGCTGCTGGTGGGGAGGAGATAGAGAATCAGGAGCAGAGCTGTGCCCAGGAAGAGGGGAGGGTTGAAGGGAAGGTGTATTTAAGATCTGATTATATTTATCACTGTCCTACTTTGATTCAATTGGTAAATTGGTGGTGGTTTTGTTGTTTAAATTAAATTGATCTTGTTTCCCCAATTTGAATCTGCCTTTTACATGTAACCATAATTGGTGAGTGCGCCCTCTCTGTCCTTGTCTTGACCCTTGAGACTTTTGTTCTATTTTCTCCTCCCCAGCCCAGTGGAGAGGGGGTAGCAGTGATCCAGTGGTTATGTGGTTGCTTTGTTGTCAGCTGGTGGGCTTAAACCATGACATAGACACGCAGTAGGAATATTAGAGGCACATCACTTTCTGCCATGGAAACTGGTCCTGAAATAGGTCCTGTGGTGTCCTTTCTTTAGGGAGCATGTACCAGCCAACACTCCAGTGTTGTTTGCAATAAGCACCTTTCTATCTGGAGCTTTTGCAGTTTTAAAATAATTAAATATTCATTGATCTAGAAAAAAAAGAAACAGAGAAGCTTCCAGACTAGTGATTGAGGGACTCACCTGAGACAGGATTCCTGGATTTCAGGCACTGGTACATGCAGATTTACCAGAAAGGGGACATTAAAAGCAGGGGAAGGCAAGGTGTCTGCTCTCTTTGGGAAAGAGAAGTAAACAAAGGAAAGACTAAAGGTATGTGGCTATGGAAAACAGAAAATATTGGAGTATATGAAACCTACCAGAACTTTTCTTTGTTAGGGTAAATATACATCTTATTACTTTTCTTTTAACTCCCTTTTGCCCAATCTTGGAAGTGAGATGATCATATGTAGCTTTGAGGTTAGTCATATGTGCTAAGGAACAGAAGGTAGACCTTGTTTTCAGCTTTTACAGATGAACAGGGACATTTCTCAGATCTCTTTCTTTGACTTCGTACTGAAATGAGAAGTATGTGGGTACAACAAATCCAAGCTAGCCATATAGCTAGCAGCGGTCACTTGAGCATAGCTGATCATCTACTTCAAAGCCAAATACGATGTCTTTCCTCCCAAAAGCCAACTATTGACAATAGTAGTAGCTGGCAGGATCTGACTGTTCAGAATCACTGGCACCTCACCAAGAAACAGAAAGTCTATTTAGAGTGTATTTGGATGTATTGCAAATGAAGCAGAATATATCATACTTTAAAGTCAAGGACAACTGTCAGTTCTGCAGAGGGGCTAGATGATGCAAGAAGGACTTACACAATCACTTGAAATTATAAACATTCACAGCTAATAGGAAAAGAGGCCCAGCAGCAATGAAACGTGAGATTAGCCAGACAGCAATTATCCCAGTAATAATATGGTATATGTTTCTTCTTTAGTGCTCTTGTGTGGATTACAAATGGATTCTAAAGCAGAGCTGGATAAGCTTGAGAATATTTTACTTAGTTTAGGAGCCAACAGTCTCTACAGAGACTTCAAGTCTCACTGAAGCAAAGCACTTGCTTGGCCTTATTGATAGGAAACAAAAGCAACAAAACATTAAAAGCTTAAGAATGAGTAAATAAAACCTGAAAAATATCATGTTGAATTTTCCCTGTCAAGCCCACTTATTAAGTGGAGCAGATCCTACACTTTTGTGTCCATACTTAAATGATCTAACAATCTCCTTTTCCTTCATTGTCTTTTACTGTATCTGTATAATTACTCAAACCCCCCCCCCAAAAATGAAGGCTCATCTCCTTCAACAGAATATTCACCAGAAAGAAAAGTTCAATGAAAAATAAAGGTGTAAATTCTTTTTTGTGTATGTGCAATCTTCAACTAAAATCTTTTATTTCTCTCTGAAACTTTGGTTAATGTTGGAGCAAAGGGCTATCCAACATAGTCTGCAATTACTGTCTTCCCTTCACCTTTTCTTTTGTTTTATCCTAAGAGTGCTCTAATGGTCACTGCAATCCTGGCACCACATCAATTTATTTTTGTCCTGTGTGTCTACACCAGTGAAGAAACATTTCCCTTCTCATTTAGTTTTTCTATTGTCAAAGAACAATTTGTCTCCCCCTCAAGCTGGAATTAAAAAAAAAAAAGAAAGAAATAATTTCATTGTTCAATTTTGGAAAATATGAAAAGACACTTTCTAAAAATATATAAAGGTAAAAATATTTAATTTGAGGAATTCTAGTCCCAGTATTGACCAATCTAAAAGTTTTAATCCAAAAGTCATCATCTTGCACTGCAAAATGCACCATTTTTTTTTTTGAAGAAAATTATGAATCTAAGCAATATTTCATTTTTGTTTCTGCTGGTAAGCTTTGGAGTTGAAAGGCTGTAAAATTTTGAGCGGGTTTGCATTTGGCTGCAAATATTTTGACAATTTTCTGGTATCATACTTGGTAGAAATTACAACATCTATATCTGTAATCAGTGAAAAGTGCTGAAAACACACAACAAAATGTGCAAAAGTCAACAGATGCAGAATACAGATGGAGAGCAATTGGCGCACTGCCTAACACCTTGTACCTATAATTGAGAAGCTATTTTGTCTTTATTTCCTTCTTTTCCTCTTAACAAGATTGTTCTTCCAGCTTTGTAAATCATGTGTAACCAAATGAGTAACAAGGTCCCTTGCAGGTGGGTGCTCAGCTGCTCTCTGGGTCTCAGAGTGAGGAGCCGGGGTCTGCTGTAGCTGTTGTGTTGGTTCTTTCTTCGCTGCATTTCACTGCTTAGCAGATCAGCGTAGCCTACCACAATTTCCAGTTTTGCATTAATACACCGGCCTACAATTAGTGGTAGCTGAGGACTCCGAGACTTGGGTATTAGTGTTGCAGTGAGATTACCACCCGTGGGGCTAAACCCAAGAGTCATATCTCTCTTCTTAAATATTTGTGATTAATACTTTTCAGCCCTCTAGAAAGCTTGTTCCTTGCTGCTCTGGCACAGACTAAAAACTGGTTAATTTGTAAATACGTAGGCAGCACGATGCTGGAAAAATTAATAACAATAAGGGGCTGACAGGGCTCTGAGTTTCTTCCCAGAACATAGAGTAACAATCTGTTCTCACTTGAGAAGCCTTTCTTAGGAATGTTATGCAACCATGAGAGTCAGATTGTCTTAAATACTAGATTCTACCAACATGAGACCTACCTCTAGGCTCTAACTTTGATTATGGAAAAAATTATTCTCTTTTGCTTTCAAAATACTAATGACTTGTGGAACTAAACTCCACAATCAGAAAAGATTGTAAAGTAGGTATGTTTCATTCGGTGTCGGGCGCACGGGGGCTAACGCCACCAAAAACGTGTGCAAAGCTATGCAAATAATTACTTCCTTTTTATACAATCAACTAGTGCATATTCACAAGATTTCGAAACACGCCTATACATATTCATGACCTGTCCCCGCTTCTCATGCTAATTAGGTTCCTCCCATCTGTAGCTGCACAGTGCCTTCTGGTGGTGGTCGCAGGGGGTCGCTGGGGAGCTCAGGGATGAAGATGTGTCGTCGTCTTTGCTGAACTCTCTCTGACCCCGGTGTACTGTGCATTCCCGGTGTCCATTTGGTCTTGGCCCAAGACTTCTATTTAGTTTAAACCAGTCCCTTGGGGTGAGGTCCTTTGTTCTTAGGGAGTATCTCTGTAGCTTTTCTCCACTACATTCTTATAGGTAATTACTCAAAAGCAGTAGAGCAGTAACACAAAGCAAGGGAAAATTACAAAACGCACAGTACATTTGAGGTAGCTTATGCAGGAGCTATGTAGCAAAAGTAGCAAACTTAATCCTAAGTATCACTAACAATAATAGAATCATAGAATCATAGAATGGTTTGGATTGGAAGGGATCATCTAGTTCCAACCCTGCTGCCATAGCAGGGACACCTCCCACTAGACCAGCTTGCTTAGGGCCCCACCCAGCCTGGCCTTAAACACCTGCAGGGATGGAGCATCCACAACTCCCCTGGGCAATTCATTTCAGTGTCTCACCACCCTCAGAGTAAATAATTTCCTTCTAATTTCCAATCTAAATTTAACCTCTTCCAGTTTGAACCCATTACCCCTCATCCTATCACTACAGGCCTTTGTGAAAAGTCCCTCCCCAGCCTTCCTGTAGGCCCCCTTCAGACACTGGAAGACACAATAAGGTCACCCTGACACCTTCTCTTCTCCAGACTGAACAAGCACAATTCTCTCATCCTGTCTTTGTAATAATATTCATAATTTAAAAAAAACAGCCTTGGAGTACTTTAATTCCCTCATTAAAGGAATGCTGCACATTTTGGAAGTTAAAACTATGGAAGAAAAACTTCACAATGGCGTATAAGCTAAAAAAAAATGAGGAAAACACCAAAGGATGTTCAGGACAGTATCTCTGCCACTCAGATGAGCATTTGTGACCCAGATTTCTATATTCTGCAGCCAGTTCACTTCAGGCCTGGCTATTTGCTTTACTTTCAAACTGATGTTCAGTGAATTATTAAATGTAGAATGTTTTCAGGTGTTCTCTGACTGCCTCTACTTTCCTTTCCACTCTGATAGATAGGCTCATAAGTTCCAGAATTTGTTTTTCTGTGACTCAAAGTAGCAGTTCTAGAGAAAAAAAGAAATGAGGTTCATAACGCAATCTCTGAAATCTAATTGCCAGTGTCAGTTGTAATAAAAATGTCCCCATTACTGCCCAAAACCAGAATGGAGAAGAAGCTCTTAAGCAATTGAATTATATTCACATAAGAAACCACTGAAAGCAGCAACTAATTAGCTTAGTGATCATATTGTAATGTATTACAGTGCTATCCCATAATGTAGACAGCTTTGGGTCTTTAAAAGATACTTGGACATTTGCTATTTTGTTTCTTTTAGATTTGAAGTCAATGGGATGACCACCAACTTATTGAAAGCATCATTTTGCCAATGCTGATGCTTTTGAAAATCTCATCTTTAAAGCACTGTGGAAGTAATTGGGTAAGCATGTTGGCATGGACTGGGAAAAGCAAACCAAATTGCTTTTTAACACCACCTAATGGGCTGTAATGGACTAGATTTAATTAGAATCTCTAAGGAATTGCTGATGAGAACAAAAGGGACCATTTGGCTTTTAAGAAAACAGGTATTTACAGAAAAATAAATATTAAAAAATCAAACCTGAAACAACAACTTTTACTCTTCAGCAGAGACCTCTGAGTACCTAAGAAACCCTAAACTTCTAGAAGAAAATGTTTGTTGCACAATGTCACCTTTCTGTCAACAACAAATACAGAACAAGGATGAAACATGTATAAGACATAAGGACACCTCTCTCTATTTTCAGGTAGTAAAGCTGTTATGATCAGGAACTGCAACACCACAATGTCTCAAAATATGATCAAAATGCATACTTTTGCTTTGCAGTTAGAATTGTAGCATCCTTGAAAGATTTCATAAAGTCTAGATATTCATTTTTGCTGAGAGAAGCTAAAGGTCTTCTGGTAGTGCAAATTATTCTATGGTTTGGACCAAAGCAAAATGGGACCTTAAAAGTCATATTAATTTCCTTTTCTAATGAGAATTACAGCATTTGAATTTTTTTTTAAATTAGTTTCTTCATTTGTTTGGATGGTTTTGTGTGATGATTAGAGACAGTGAATGTTTTATTTAATCTGTTTTGATTTTCTCTAAAATCGTTGCCAACTTGAGCACAAGATAATATAGAAAATACATGATTCCTTTCTGAAAATGCTATGCTATTTACCAAATCAAGCACTTCTAGTTCTCATAAGCCTTAGAATAAAATATTCTAAGGTTAGGGTAAAATAAATCTATCTTATTATGGATATGCCATGTCCTGTAAAATTGTTTTTAACCAGTAATGGGAGTATGGCTAACTTATCAGCCTTTGGCTTGAAAAAAACTACTCCATTTTACTATTTTACCTTCCCTAATTTATACTATAAAAATGTGGTTTCTGTTGTTGAAAGTAGTCCTGTTTAACTAAATTAACAAATAACCAGAGCAACAAGAAACATGTTAACTGTTTTCACCCTGGATTTTTCACTGCTCTTCCAGCTGCTCAGCCTTGTTCTTGGCAATTCTGCAATTGCAGGCTTTAAGTCAAAGATACACAATGTATAGGCCCTTCTTTCTCATGTCATACTCCAGCATGCCCTTAGTTTACATTTCTTCTTTCCATTTACTAAGAATATTACACTTCTTTACACTTTTGGAGGTGAAATAAAGGAAATGAAGATTTAATAAGAAGCTAGTGCTGTAGCTCACTGCAATAGCTAGCTGGTCTTTATTGCTTGTTCATTTCTTTATTTCTCCACTGTGGTTTATTTTATTTCCCATTGTAAATAAATGCCCAACTGAATGAAGAAACTGTTAAAATAGCAGTGGGGAAAGGGAGAGCCCAAAGAAAATGGAGTCAATTCTGCTGGAATATGAGATATAATCTTTAACTTTTTATATTTTGTGAGATTGGAAGGCAAGAAGGTGAGTGCATTAATTCTTTCTTAGGCTTCCCATTGTAATATAACAACAAACCCTATCTGATTTTTTTTGTACCTGCAGTGTGGCTATCTCCAGTAGAATCACTTTTAACTGGGATCTACAAAGCCTGTCTGTCATAAGCAACCCATACTGCACAATCCTGACACAGTCCACCACTGTGCATGTTTTTGTAGCTTATTTCAGCAGGGACACGGATGAATTATTCCAGTCTGGGTACAGAATTCTTTGAGCAGGTCCAAAAAAGTTGGATTTTGATGCACATAATGGCTTTACAGATTCCTGCTCTGGTCACATTCAGAATGCAATAATAATACACAATATCTCCTGAATGAAACACTTTCACATTATCTGTGCCTGAGGACTTTTATTAAAAGCTCATATTCTTCCTGTACAGTTAAAGTTGTTTACTGGCTATTCTCATCTAGCAAATCTGTAAATGTTTCTAGAAAGTTGTGCTTATCATGTAGCCAATTTTTTTTTCAGTGCTTTAAGATGTCATATTACTCATGAAACTATGATGCATAAGTGTGTTTTCTGCACACCACCCACATAACACATTTTAATTACATCATATACATCCCCTCTTTTGTTTATTTTTTTCACTATTTCTTTGTTTAGTTATTATGGAAATAGTTCTGTTACTGGCATATACTGACACCACCAAAAAGCAGAATTCAATTCATTTGTCTCATGTTTTGAAGTGCAGCAAGCTTAGTAATTATCATCCTTTTCTTCCATTTCTAAATGCAGTCAGTCTCGTTGAAGTGCTCTGTAAGTTCTCACCTACTTTGCAGTGAGACTGAATAAAAGCAAACTCAAAGGAAAATGCTACTTCTCAAAGTTATGTTCAAATTTATTTGCTGGAACCCTTAGAGAAAATAGCTCAAAGTTTTTCAATATAAATTTTTAAGCTAAAAACTGAGTCAGATACTTTTCCTTTTGTTGTTTGGCTTCTTTTCTCCGTTTCTTTTTAAGTGATTAGTGATTTGCATTGGTTGAGATCACTATTTGGAGAGATGGTACTAAACAATATTATGTCATAATTCTGACAAGACATTTAATATCTATCTTTATTAATCATCTTCCACCTCTGAAATAGTTCATTGTTGCATTTTTCATCCATTGTATGATGATTTTTTTGCCAAATAAGGGTCAATACTTGGTTATTTCTCCCATGGACTACAGTGGAAGCAATATTTTCATCTCTCATTCTAATATGAAATGTGCAATGTAACTAGTGAAATCGGTAAAAATATTCAATATATGAACCAAAAATCAGGTTGTTGTGGATAACAGAACAAATTCCCCAAAGCTGCATACTCATACCACCAACAGGAGGTAATATGTTGCAAAATGCATTCTGTTGAGAACAAATGGTGTTACATACTGATCCAAGAAGAATGTATCTTGTTCTAAATGGTTATGGCTTTCATTTTTAATTTCTTGCTCTGTATTCCCTAATGAGTCAAAGACACAAGCCCAGCAGTGTTTATTCACTGCCCAACCTGTTGGTATGTTTACTCTTAAAATATATTACAATGGCTAAAATTTTAAAGGATGGCAGTCTGACATCTTCTGTATCTATCATCCATAATTCCCATGAATAGGTCTGTAAGGCTACAGAATGAGCAAAGTTCCATTCCAGAGATTGTTTCTGGAAGCTCTAGGAACAGAGTTTTTCTGCCTTAAATTTTTGGCCAGAATTAAAGTATACAAAGAACAGTCAGGTGATCTAGCTTGAATTCTACCAAGGACATTATTTTTACCTTTTGGTAAAATCAGGTAGCTTTAGCACTGTTGTGTACAATAATCATTCTAGTTCCCTTTTTAGTCCCTGGTGGCTTCCAATAAGTCAGTATATACAATTTTTGTGCACTGTATTTGCCCCTCTAGAAGTGCCTGTCTCCTCTTACTATGAACCAAGCTGACTAACTTAGGATTGATCCCTGACTTCGGTTTGACCAG
>VYZX01010856.1:0-30527 GCA_013401335.1 Brachypteracias leptosomus
GCGCAGAGCCACTAAGATAATGAGCCACTCAGCATCTCCCTTCTGAGGAAAGGCTGAGAGAGCTGGGTCTCTTTAGCTTGGAAAAAAGGAGACTGAGAGGTGACCTCATTAATGAACATGTAAAGGGCAAGTGTCAGGAGGATGGAGCCAGGCTCTTCTCAGTGACATCCAGTGACAGGACAAGGGGCAATGGGTACAAGCTGGAGCATAAGAGGTTTCGGATAAACATAAGGAAAAACTTTTTCACAGTGAAGGTGACAGAGCACTGGAACAAGCTGCCCAGAGAGGTTGTGGAGTCTCCAGAGAAGGAGACATTCAAAACCCACCTGGACGCGTTCCTGTGTGACCTGATCTAGGTGATCCTGCTCTAGCAGGGGGGTTGGACTAGATGATCTTTCGAGGTCCCTTCCAACCCCTAATGTTCTGTGATAATCATCTGTCTATACAACCCTCTCTCCCATTAAATAAAAAAAGAAAAAGAAGCAAGGAGTTGACCTAAATATTTTATGTCTCAAAATGTTTCTATTAAGAGAACTTGAGGAATTAAAAAAACTCCAACAACAAACACACACTAAAAATACACCAACATCCATCCCCCACCCCACCCCTCCCCCCTTCCCAAACTACAAAAGAAACACTTAATGTGAAGAAAATAGCAACACTCTTCCTGAAGGGAAAAATATCAGCTGCTCTTTTAACCTTCTATGGTCTCACATTTCCTTCTCCCTTGAAAAATATAGACAGGAAAAAACACCCTAAGACTCCTGACTACAACAATAAGGTGCACAATCCTTGCAGAGATAGACTCTACTTAAAAGCAGACAAGATTATATTAGTACTTTAGTCCAGACCAAGATCACGCTTTTGAAAAGGATCACTCAGTTATCCTCACATCATTACTTGCAAATGTAGATGAAATCAGTAATATTTTTGCTCCCAATCTGCACAAATTGGAATTTTCTTCCTGTGGTTTATCAAATGGTTCTATGCCTTTTGGACAGAATGATACAATGTTTTTACCTGATATATTTTATTTCTTTTCAAATACTTTTATAGGGACTTTTTCTATATGTGGCAATGGCAGAATAAAAATGGTACCCGTGTGTACCAGGTTATTGAATTTATTTGGGTATTTAATCTAAAATAACCTTACCTTAATCTCTCAAATCATGCATTCTAAGGCATAAGAAGTGGCAAAGCAATTTAGAAACTCCTTGACTTTTTGGATACATTAAATTTCTATTATTATGTTCACAAACAGATGCAAGTTATTTGCAATTAAGCCCACAATTAAAAGTTCTTTACTAGAGAGGAGCCTGAGAGAATATCACTTGTGTGTTATCTACTGGTTTCTTTCATCCACCACATTTTTCCTCAATTAGCTTAAGGATGTAACACCTCTGACAGATGACCATTAGTACATCTATTTTACAAATAAGAATCTGAACATGCTAATAGAATCAAGTTTTGTATGGGAGACAGGTTTCACACAAGAATCTAGCTCCAAAAATGTCTACACTCAAATTACTTCCTAAAATAATAAACCCTTGGATTCAAGATATGCTTCAAAATGCAATAGTGTGCAGGCTTATGGTGGATGGTAACAGATAACTGGGCATAGCCTCTGAACATTTTATTCCCAGCTCTTCCCAACAGGCAAAAGCCACTTGCTTATTTCTGTCCTCTGCAGGAAAAGCTCGCAGGTCCTGACCTTGGCAGTTTACCTACTAAGTGAAATCCAGTTCCTGCTGAACTGAATGCTAAAATTCTTACTGACCTCAATACAGCCATTAGTTCACCCAGTGACTTCACAATACCTCCCCAAGCAAGCTTGAAAAATTACCTTATGCTGGTACTGCAGCTCCATTAGTTGAACAGCAGCAGTCAAACCTGTTGGGTTTTCTTCAGACAAGGTGTCTCAAAGAAAATCACTAGATACATAAATTATCTCTCAAGAGAACATTAGTGTCTACCAGTTCATTTGTTTTGCATTGGCCCACATCACATTGATCTGAAATTAAATGATGATTATTACGATTACAGTGTTAAACTGTTAGAAATTAGGCATGTTAAGGCTGGGTGAAACCTTGATCAGCTTCCTTATATAGACATGTTATGAAACGGTTTTCAGAAACAAGAGAAGAGCAAACCCATCCATTATAACATCCAGTCCCAGTCGCCCCTTAACTGCTTGTCTTGGTTTGAGTTAGAATCAAATCAGTTCTGTTCAGTGATTTGACTTTTCAGCTGAGTCCCTTCTAAGTAACTGCACTTTCTGAAGCTCACAGCATGTTTTTGCAGACAGTGTCTGCTTCTAGCAGTGATAACGCTCCATGTTTAGAGTTACTACCAAGGATTGGTGTGCAGACCAAGGTCACTGCTAGATCTTGTGTACCATATCGGAGGGTGCAGAAAGTGAAAGGCCGCATCTTCGGGGAGGAGTGACCAGGACAGGTTACCCTAAACTGACCAATGAGGTGTTCCATCCCATATATGTCATATTCATTATAAAGCTGAGGGATCACAAGGGTCTCGACATTCTTCCTTTCGGGGCCTTCCTTTTTTCTCCGGTGGACACTACTCTTCCTTCAGTCTTTGCTTCTCAGTGCTGTCTTTGATCCCGATTCATGTGCTGCTGAATCCAGCTCCTGAACCTGGAATCCTGAATCCTGTTCCTGTCTGATGCTGAGTCCACTCTGAATGCCTGCCCTGCAACTTCAGTGGTGATGGTGACATAACTGGGGAGATTTGGTTCGATATTGGGTTTTTATATATTTGTATATATTCCATTTTATTATCATTATCCTCATTAAAGCTGTTTTAGTTTTCTTTTCTAATCCAAAAGCCTCTCTCTCATTCCCTTCCTCTCCTATTTGGAAGGTGAGTGGGCCATAAGTCTCTCTCCCTTATCCTCTTTCTCTTGGGGGGAGGAAAGAGGGGTTAACAGAGAGCGTCTGTTGTAGGTGGATTGACCCTAAACCTCAACATTGCTGACTCACAGTCTTCCCCTTCTTGCCCTCAGCTCCTCATTCCTAGTCCTGTTCTGTTTCTCAACCACAATAATGCAAGCAGCCCTCTGGGGAAGTGTAATCCCCCGCCTCTCCAACAGCTCTCTTTCTCCCAGATGTCATGCTGGGACCGGTCTTGTTTACTGGGACCGGTCTTGTTTAACATCTTCGTCAGCGACATGGACAGTGGCATTGAGTGTACCCTCAGCAAGTTTGCCAATGACACCAAGCCATGTGGTGTGGTAGACATGTTAGAGGGAAGGGATGCCATCCAGAGGGACCTTGACAGGCTGGAGAGGTGGGCCCATGCCAACCTCTTGAAGTTCAACAAGTCCAAGTGCAAGGTCCTGCATCTGGNACAATTCTATGATTCTCCTCAGCAAGTGTATCAACTCATTTCTTTCCTTGGAAGCTAGCATCACCACCATGTGATACTGAGGAAAACAAATCTCTACATTCACAGATTGGGAGTTCAGACCCCAGGCAATTCTCAAGAAGAGGTTTAATGGCAAAGAAAGTCCTGCTCAGTGTTGGAACATATGCACTGCAAAGAATATTTGCAGTACTCCATTTTAAAAACTGATTATTCTTCCTAGTCTTGTGAGTACTGAAATATTTGCGTACAGTCAAAACCTGGCCAAGTTCAGATGTTCTTTACAGAAATGGTGAAAGGCACATACCACTGGCACACAGGATGAATTTTAACTCTCCATACATGAGGAATCTAGAAGTCTTCAAGGGATACATTGTTAAATTCTTTAACATGGTTAATGCCATAGATTTACCTAACCATTTTCCTTTGAAAAAATATTGCTTTGTCACTAATAAATGTCGCCACAAATAACAGTAGTTTGGGATACTGAACTGTCCCAGTTAATGGCTTCACTCCTGACATCCTCAGAACTACCACTCTACCTATGGTACACTGAGGGAAAATTCTTAAATGACATGATTTGCAATCTCAGTTTTACATTGCCATTGGACCTCAGTGGGTTGCAATGTGTTTTTTTACCAACATACTGAATACAGAGTAACAGAAAGTTACTAACAAAAATTAGTAACAGAAAGACTCATCTCTGCTAAAAAGGGACTCATGCAAACACGCAGCAAGATGCAGCAGAAGCATCCTCTTCAAAATGAACACAAGCAAATTAACCATCTTTTCTGCTTAATTCTACTTGAGTTCAATTGGGAATAAATAAGTGCATTAGAACAAACTAACAAAATTGCCACTATGGGAATTTCACTCCTAGACTTTCCTTTTATCAGCAGGGGAAAAAAAAGTTGACAGATGAATGAGATAAATAATGCTGTGGATATCTTCTTTTCAAGCACTGAACCTTAAAGGTATCTTGTAGGCATTTTGTGGGTTTTGTTATTATTTAGTAATATTAGTGACTCATATACACAGAAGAAATGTATTTCTTTTCTAAGATATAGAATTCTGTGTGCTTCATGCCTGGAAATAAACACTACTGGCACACATTTCCAAAGCTATTCCCTGATGATATAATTTTTCATGGTCTTGCCTATGGACTAGCCCAGAATGTGGATGTGTTATGACAAGCATTGCACACAGCAGTGAAAAGCAGATAGCCTTGTCTCAAGTAACATGGCAGGTAGCATTTGTCTCAAATAATATAGGCAAATGTAACACATGTATGTTATCTAACGATAATTGATCTTAGGGAGAAGGTAGCTTTGCCTTGGGTTTATTTTCTCTCTCCTCTAGTGCACTCATCCCAGGTTTTGCTGCTTTTGTAGTGCTCTTCACCACTAGTTGCAATGACCAGGGGACATGTGGCTTTTTCCTCATGCCTCCTAATACGTAAAATGCAGTCTCAGTCTAAACAAGTCAAAACTGAAACAGAACTCCCCTGTCTCAGATTTCTGTTAGTATCAGTAACTCCACTGTGAGTCAGGCTGACATTCTTTCAAGGTTTGTGTACATCTGGTTATCTTCTCTTTCACCTTCTCTACTAATTTCAATACGCTGGAAGCTGGCATCATCATCATGTGATATTGAGGAAATAAATTCCTGCATTCATAGATTGAGAGCTCAGACTCCAGACAATTCTCAAGAAGAGGTTTAATGGCAAGGAAAGTCCCGCTCAGTGTTGAAACATGCCCTTCTACTAACTTCAATACTAGGAACCATCAATGAAAAAAAGATGCCTAGAATTTTTATTAATGCTGATAGGATTAACATTGGGTTCACCAAGATCAGCTCATGCTTGATATAAAGTCACTCAGTAGGTTTTTTAAGAGTGCATTGTTCTTTTTGTCTAAAATAACTCCAGAATGTTTCAAAACTTTACCACTACCAGAGAGAAAGTACACCATTGCCTTTCCTTTTCCAACAATAAGAAGCACAGGTAATCATTAATAGCTGCTTGATAAACATAATTCTACAGTGTTATAAAGTAGCTGGTGTTTGTCAAGGATGTCTCAAAGGGTAAATGTTTATATATTTACTTCAAGGAGTAAATAGATATTTAGACAGTAGTATAGAGTTGCTCTGACTGGAATAAATAGCTGCAAACTTTTCAGGTAGGTATCCCTAGTCCACACTAAAAAGTTAATTTTCATTGTCCTTTATATGGCCACCGGGAGGCATATACTGCTATTTTTCTGTTACCTACTAACATTTAAATTAAAAATCTGTCAGAGAGGTTTTTTAAAGGCCTGAGGAGTCATTAGCCAATTCCTGAAGTGGTAATTCAAGAGACAGGTGCTCTCTCAGGGTATGCATGGCAGTAAAGCAATTCACAGTCAAACCAGCCTGAAATGATTTGAGAATGACAGTACTTTAAATAAACTAGCTTCAGATTACTTTATTTTAAGTATATTAATAGGCTTGTCTACTTTTGCTGTCACATAGATAACTCCAGAGGGCAACAGGTTTTCAAAACAAGGTTCAAGACAGGAATTAACTTCAGAGATGTTTAAAATACAAAAATATTGAACTGCAGGCTGATTTAGGAGCAAATTCTAACATCTTTACTTCAATTTAGCATTTTGAATCAGGCTGTTAAAAACATTAAGTCTCTAACTGGTGATAATGAATATAAACAAGCCATCTCAGAGAATTATGTTTCTGAATAAATGCCAATTATATGATTAGAACATCATGATGAACTCACTTATTTAATGTCAATGTCATTGCTTTATTATGAACACAAATAAGTTTGGTTTGGGTTTTTTTATGTAACTGTTGGACATACTGTATATACAGTATGCCATTATCAAATTAAAAATCACATAATTGCCTCAGGATAAGATGCTTAAATTATGACACCTCATTTTGCTTGGAAAATCTCTATTTCAACACTATTTTAAACACACTTTAATGTGCTATCTCAGTGGAGTATGATTTGCAAAACTTGCAGTGTATGTTAGAAGATTAGAAACCATTTCTAAATTGCTTTAGTTTGTTATTACTGAGCTTGCATAGCATTTGAAGGCAAACTAGTGGCGTTCTATCCCATCAATCAATGTATCTCAACATAGTGGCCAAAGTTTCTTCTGTTTGGTTGGCAACCAGGGCTCTCGGATAGAGAGCGTGTTTTACTACAGATGTGAGTCCATAATACTCCTAAACACACAGTATTTTGGAGTTGTGTCCTGCTCAGGTTTTCTCTTGCATAACCCTCAAAATATACTGCAGGAGAGCCTACTCTCCTAAAAAATAAAATGGTAAGAATTCGACTTTATTTTATTTTATTCACATTAGTGGAAAATACTGGAAAAGCTATCAGGAAATTTTCTAAAGCCTCATTTGAATGAAAGACTCATTTAAATAGAAACCATTTATCTAAAAGCAGAGGGAACAAAACTAACAATTTCAGTTCCTCCCAAAAAATAACAAAATTCTGTTATTACAAAACAAGAGCGAGGCAATTCTTAAAAAGGTCTATAAATTAAATGGCAGCAGCAGCAGCCTGAAGCAGTCTAGACAGCAATGATCCATGGGTCAGCGAATGGCAAGTATTTTAAGCAGGGATGTTTGTTAAATTCAAAGCGTTTGAGTTTTACTTCACTTCCAAGTGAAAATGGAAATAGAAACATATC
This sequence comes from Brachypteracias leptosomus, assembly GCA_013401335.1. Classification (NCBI taxonomy): domain Eukaryota; kingdom Metazoa; phylum Chordata; class Aves; order Coraciiformes; family Brachypteraciidae; genus Brachypteracias; species Brachypteracias leptosomus. The sequence continues at coordinate 7,080 of VYZX01010856.1, forward strand.
CTTTCATGTCACATAGGTAGCAAAGACATCTACTCATATCACTTCTATTCACAGGAATTCATAAGCTTGGGACTCAGCCAGACTCTGTCTGAAAAGGTCAGAGACAGTAAGGCAGGATCTAGAGAGACAGAATTGAGAAAAATTTTGGATACAAGACCAAACAACGCTTTCCATTATTACATGTGTTTGATAAGCTCCTGCAGTGAAACCTACCTGTGTCAAATTGGACAAAATAATTTTGAAGCTGAGGAGTCCTTACCTGTGGGAATCACATAGGAAAACACAATTTCAAGGACTGTGATACTACTCATGCAAGCTGGGAGATACACAAATATTAAAACTATTTCTTGAAATAACATACAATGGGAACTTTGAGGTTTGAAGGCTTTTTACAGAAAACTTGTGTTATGATTATTATCTAATTATTATCTCATCCAAGTTGGTAGACTGACAATAACAGAGCATAAACGAAAAATATCATGCCATGGGAACAGTGTGAATGAATGACAGCATAGCATAGCACTTCCCCTTAAAATAGTTCTCTATAGCTACTTCTCTACTGTACAGACAAAACCAGTACTAAATTAAACAAACAAGTAGTTGTACCATTTGTCATAACTGACGGGATTTTAGTAGATGCAGATGCTAAAGCAAGCCACTACTGGATTAAAAAGATGGCTGTATTTCAAAGTTCAAGTGTTCTGGAGAATATTTAAAGAAATGCATGTGCTAAATGCCTACCTATTGTTAAAAATACCTAAAGTGCCCCTAAGACTAAACCAACCTAAGGCAAATTAAGACAAAAATATCATTAACTATATATTTGTTGAAATAAATTAAGAAAAGCAACACATTTTGCTATTGTTTCCTTAACTCCTTCAAAAACTTTATTTTTGTTGTAGCTGTTAGTGGAACAACTGGTATTTGTTTCTTAGAACACACATCTATGAAAACACCCAGGATGTTTGCCTTTACTGAGATTTTGTCTTGCCAATAGCAGTAGTGTTGCATATTTCTGCAAGTACATTCAGTGGGGCAAATTCCGCACTGAAATAAAAAGTAAAAAGAAATGCACAAAGATATATTGAGATGGTTTTGTTTATATCACTGCAAAAAAAGAGAAATTATCAGCACAACCTTTTCTTTTTGAGGACACAGTGATTAACTCACTCTAAATATGCTGAAATTCCCACTTTCAAAAGCATGATAGAATGGAATATGTGCAAAGCACTTGACACTGTTTCGCATGACATCATTGTCTCTAAATTGGAGAGACATGGGTTTGATTGATAGACCACTTGGTGGATAAGGAATTAGATGGATGGTCACACTCAAAGAGTTGCAGTCACTTGCTTGATGTCCAAGCAGAGCCTAGTAACAAGTGGCATTTCTCAGGGGTTGGTGCTGGGACTGGTGCTATTTAACATCTTTGTTGGTGACACAGCCAGTTGGATTGAGTGCACCCTCAGCAAGTTTGCCAACAACCAAGCTGTGTGGTGCAGTCAGCAAGCTGGAAGCAAGGGATGCCATCCAGAGGGCCCTTCACAGGCTTGAGAACTGGGCCCATGCAAACCTCATGAAGTTCAACAAGGCCAAGTGCAAGGTCCTGCACATGGGTTGAGGGAATCCCAAGCACAAGTACAGGTTGGAGAATGAGTGGATTGAGAGCAGTCTTGCAGGGAAGAACTTGGGGGTGTTGGTAGATGAAAAACTGAGTATAAGCCAGTGATCTGCACTAGCAGCCTAGAAATCCAGTCATATCCTGGTCTACATTAAAAGAAGCATGTCCAGCAGGATGAGGCAGGTGATTCTCCCTCTCTACTGCACTCTCATGAGATCTCACCTGGGGTACTGCATCCAGCTTTGGGGCCTCCAGAATAAGAAAAGTATGAGAAATATGATAAGAACAGGTCCAGAGGAGGGCTACAAAGATGATCAAGGGGCTGAAGTACCTCTTCTATGAGGACAGGCTGAGAGATCTGGGTTGTTTCGCCTGGAAAAGAGAAGGCTCTGGGGAGATGTCATAGTGGCCTTCTAGTACTTAAAGAGGGCCTACAGAAAAGATGGGAAGGGACTCTTTATCAGGGAGTGTAGTGATAGGACATGGGGTAATCATTTTACACTGGAAGAGGGTAGATTTAGATTAGATGTTAGGAAGAAATTCTTCCCTGTGAGGTTGGATAGAAACTGGAATAGATTGCCCAGAGGAGTTGTGCATGTCCCCTCCCTGGAAGTGTTCAAGATCAGATTGGATGGGTTTTAGAGCAATCTGGTCTAGTGGGAGGTGTCCCTGCTCATGGCAGAGGGGCTGGAATTAGATTATCTTTAAGGTGTCCTCCAACCCAAATCATTCTATGATTCTATGCAAACAGGATGAGGGAAAGCCCGTACTAATTCATATGCCTGACAATGAGAAACAACTTGCACTAGGAAGTACAGAGACACAGCATGCCACATGAAACCATGTAGAATAAGGATGAATTCCATTTGCAAGATAGTTTAGCATTTGTTAAAGATCTCTGTCTTCTTCTTTTTCTTTTTAATATAATCTATTATTATTTCTTAGTGCACGTGATATGTCATAAAGCGGGTGATAATCAGGTAAAATAATTACTTCATTTTCAGATTCTATAGGAGATCTTCTAGTACACACTTCTGATAATTTTCTGGCACACCAGAATAATAGAGAATAGATCAATGCTTTTGCTTGCCTCTAGTCTTTTCACCTGGTCAGGATCATCAACTTTAACACCCTGTCACATGGCAGGGTTGATGTTCAGTGGTCACTCAGTCACAATTAAGGTCCCATTTGTTTAGCAAAAACCTGGAAGTGTGATATAAAATGCAGCTTTAATTATTTGTATTTAAATTCTTGTGGGAGGTAAGAAAAAAAACTTTTACAAAAAAACATTCATGGATGCTAATGTGTTGACATAGGAGATTTATTTTTTTTCTCAACAAACACAACATATCTATAATAAAAAGATGCAGTTGGGAGCTACAAAAGTGGTCAGGTTTAAAGGTATGGAAATAACAACACATGAAACAATAAGAAATTTCCCAATGTTGAATGAATTTTCAAAGAAAGAAAAGAAAGTCATTAAGGTAGGATTAAAATCAGTGAGCAAAGAATAGCCTGAATAAAACAGATTTAATCATAAGGTTGATTGAGATGTCTGTGAGAGTTGATAATGGGTGGCAATAAGATTTAGAAGTAAATTAGGTATAATAAAAAGGTGTTAATTTTTAATGAGATGAGCCCTCGTTAGAGACCAAAAAGAAATCTCGACTTTTAAAGATTAGCATTTAATTTATGAAGGTTTCAGAATTTAGTCTGAACCTGTGTCACTTTTACAAGACATTTTTGTGATTTCAAGGAGGTCTGGTGGCTCTGTAAGTTTATAAAGTAGTCATAAAAAGTATGGTTCTTTATTGTTTTTTGTTAACCACTGATTGTTTTGATGAATAGGATTTTATTTCTTAAGATCATGTAGATATTTATGTCAATATACTTGGACAGAAAATGTTTTATCTGTATAGCATTGTTGGTCTATTGTTGACACAGATGAACAAAGGAATTTTAGCATTTTTCAAAGGAAAGAGGGGAAAAAAATTAAGTGCCCACTGCTCCACGCCTGAAAGACACCCATTTCAGGAGAGGATTCAGTGTTGAGACCTGCATATCTAATGTAGGCACCACCCTGTTAGCAAGAGACAGGCCTCTGAGTTTGTGAGAGGACTGGAAAGTAAAGCACAGTCCTGATGTCACTGTTTCTTTAGGACAGAGACTGTCCTGTCCCAGACAATGGTTTGCAAGACACTTCAAAAATACTGCATGATCTAGAAGCTGCCATTTTTATAAATCTGTAAAGGGTGAGTGTCCGGAGGACGGAGCCAGGCTCTCCTCAGTGACACCCAATGTTAGGACAAGGGGCAAACGGGTACCAGTTGGAGCATAGAAGGTTTTGGGTAAACATAAAGAAAAACTCTTTCCACAGTGAGGGTGACAGAGCACTGGAACAGGCTGACCAGAGAGGTTGTGGAGTCTTTTTCTCTGGAGACATTAAAAACCCGCCTGGAAGTGTCACTGTGTGACCTGATCTAGGTGATCCTGCTCTAGCAGGGGGGTTGGACTAGATGATCTTTCGAGGTCCCTTCCAACCCCTAACCTTCTGTGATTCTGTGATTTTCAGTACTATAACCTACCACCATAGTCAATGCTCATACCTGCCAAAAGAGTCTGTAAATCTCTACTGTGAATCCCACTCTACAGCAAGCAGGAGTATAAATGCAATGACATTGTTAAAGCTAAAGAAGTTAATAGTGAGCTGAGCTTCAGTAATCGACACTAAGCTCTTCCTGTTCCCAGCATGTCTTTTTTAAACTCCATGCTTCAATTCTTAATGTTCACACAAACAGAAATTATCACAGCAGTACAGAATGCTTCATGAGAAACGTTGCCTTTGGAATCCGTTTGTAGCTCATCTCCTCACTTGAGATGTAGAAGAGCCTGGAATAGCTTTCTTCCTGTGTTGCTGTAGCAAAAATACTGCAGGAGGACAAAAAAAACAACATTGCATTAACATTCTGAAGAGAGATGAAAATAGGATTTACAATGTAAGCAATGCTAAATCTGATAGAAAAATAAGATTTGCTAATTAGCTTGGGACTATTCCTACAGCACCTATAGTAGTTATGGATGTGGCTTTGAAATCATAGTGTATCAATAGATCACACAGCATCAATAGATTTCGGCAGACACAACCTTACTCTTCCACAGAGGTAAATGATCCTGTCAAACAGCATCAAAATCTAGAAAAATTATAGTCATGTTATGAAAACACTTAATTACTGTTGGTCAGAAACAACCTTCATCATTTAAGCTGGATTTAAAAAACATTTTTGCTGATTCTCTGTTGCCATATTCTATTCTTATCACGTACATTAGCTATTTTCTCATATTAATGTTACACTGTTTATCTATGACAGTGCTAATATCAGTTCCTGTCAAATCAAGGCGTTTCCTCAAGAAAAAGCAATAGCTGTTGATACTGTTAGTAACACATTAGCCTAAAACTTTAGCACAATTGGTTTACAGGACTAGTCAGTATTAGTAGCCTTAAAGAGGTCTTTCATCAAAGCCTACTAAATCTGATCAAATTACAGGCAAAGGTGTGTGCAGGTTTACGCGCCTGAAGGTAATATATCCATGTCACACATACACGTCTCAGGTTTTTCTGTTAAGCATATGGCCAGCCGGATACATTGGAAGCACTGGTCAAAACATAGAAACTTCTGGATAAAAGTAGGTATATTTATTCTCCCTATCTTTGTAATATGTCTGTTTTACTTAAGCATAACACTAGCCGCAAATGTATCACATTATCTAGTAGCCTCTCCTTTGGGGAGGAGCTATGGAATCATAATCTCCCATACACAATGCAGGATGAAGAGTTAATAGACTTGGAGTTATGTTTTTTAAGATTTATCTATGTGTTAAGTCACACATGAAAGACAAACAAGAAAATTATATTCTTAGACTCATCCAAAGTGCAATAAACAGTTTTGACATGCAAAAGACAGGCTGGTAAAGAACGCACAGAATAATTTTATTTTCTAAATATCATTTATGAAGACAATTTTGTAATTTTACAATTAAGCCATCTGACTGTCAGTCTGCATGAGGCATGTATGTGCACTAGGATGATAAAGAGAACGAACACTGAACAGGAAAGATGATCTTTATTACAGCCTGTCAAAACTTCACCACACAAGAGGACCACATCACAAAATCTATAAAGCAAAGTATGGTTGTTCTATTTTCCCTTGTTATTCTACAATAAATACTATTGGCCTCTATATATTCATCTTATTTATTTTTTTAATGATATACACCAAAAAGTGATTCCCAAATGTTCACTCTGTCACTGTGACTAATCTTTTCCTCCCTTCTCTAGATTTTACACCTTGAGGAAGCAGTTGCATTGATGATGATTTCCAGTAAAGTGTCCTGCAGATGTCAGGAGGTATGCATTAATGGCCAGATAAACCTTACAAATAGCAAGAGGCTGTTTAAATACTAAATAAAACCAATAATTAATAAAAAGCTAGAGTATAAATTTGCCTATTTTAAATAATTTCTTGCAGCCATCAAAATCATCATTTTCTCCTAAGTTCTTGAGTGAAACTTATTTATGTCTTCCTTCTTGTTGCTTCCTTCCTATAGGTCATTTCAATGCTCTTACAAATGTAGCTGTAAAACTAAATCTACTAAGGAATACCTCAGACTTTCACAATATGAAAAACTGTGGCTTTTTTGAATGTTAAGTACTAAAAAGTTAGCTGAAATGAAATTTGAAGTATGGTGTGCATCCTTAAAAGCAAACAGTGTAGGAAGCTGCCTGAAAAGCAGCTTGTTGCCAGATTATTGGAATATGCTCAGTTTTATTCTAGGATACTTAAAGAATTGGACAAAGTGATTTCTGAGTTCTTTATAGTTATGTCTGAGGACTCACAATATTGCCATAAGATGGAAAATAGGAGAACAGAATGCCTGTGTTAAAAAAAAAAGAGGAAGAGGAAAAGTAAAGGAAAGATTATAAACCAGACAGTTAACTTCAGTTCCCCCAGAATTTCTGCAATAAATTATCAACCTACTTGTAACCATCTACAAGGTAGTACAGAAAATTTTCAGGCAGTGTAGATATGTCAACACCAAAAAATAAAACTAATTTAATTTCCTTTTCCAACAGGTTGGTGTGTTTAAGAGACAAGATTTTAGGAAAGTTCTGACAGCATCTCACTTATTCTCATCAGCATGTGACGAGCACACTGAACAGGTAAACTGGAAAAAAACCCCAACAGATGCAAAAACTGGTTGAACAACCATAGCCCATATGGGCCTATTGCCCATAACTAGTTTTCCAGAGTTTGTTACCAAAACCAAAGGAGGCGTACCTGGGAGCAACCCTCCTGGGTTTGGATTTGTCCAGCATTTTCATCAATAATACTAATGACTTAGCTAAGCATGTACTTAGAATCATAGAATGCTTTGGGTTGGAAGAGAGCTGAGGATGGCATGAGGTTAGAAAGGACTGGAAGTATACAGTAGAATTCTAAATCATCTTTGCAAACTGAAGGTTTGCATAAATTGGGGTAAAAAATTAGAATGAGTTTAAAATATGATACATGAGGAGAAGCATCAGCTGCACAAATAAATCACTGCATTGGAGTTCTTAAAGTGTTTTAAATGGGAAAAAAGATAGCAATGGTGAAGCACTCACTTCCAAAATTCTCATTCATACTTTCAAGGCGTAATAGTTAAGCATATGCTAAGATCTAGTAGATGGGTATGGAGTAGTGCATGGAAAGAAAAAAGAGAGGAAAAAGCCCTTTAATACTTTCATAAGTGATAATTTGATAGCTTCTGGATTAAATTATTCACAACTTTCATTAAAAAAAATGAAGACATTCTTCTGTTCGTTGTCAGTCACTCACTGCCAAATTGAAAGCTTGTTCATACAGAAATTACTTTGATCTACAGTGGCACCCAAAATATAATGAGCAACATTCCCCCGACTTCAAAGGTAAAAATACAAATGTATGTAAAATACAAGAAAAAGTATCTGGACACAGAGATGCATTACTAACTATCACTTATTGAGGGAACACATGTATATTTTCCAGCAGAATGCTGACAGTACTCAAAGAACAGCAATCATATTCATTCCAGAAATAACCATTGAAGACAAAAAGCAAGCAAAATTGCAAAAAGACCTGAAAAGAATTGGAGTATTGTATTCACTGGGAAGAATTTTCACCAGCCATGGCAAGGATATTACCACCATGACCCTGCTGGGTAAGTGGCACATTATGCTTTGCATGCACCAATTATGAGAAACAGCTTGATCAGAGATACTTAGAAACCAACTCTTTAATGCAAATGATCACAAGACAGTAATCAACCTCATTCGCTAAGGTCTTTCATTTTTAGCTTATTTGCAGAGCTGCTGAAAGTACAGCATGTAATTGGAGTGGTTCATGGTAAGTTCCTGAAAAGGCTATGACTTAGATGCTCCCATAGTCCACAGCACTTATTTTTGCAACTTCCACCAATTTATCATTAGATGCAATACAGTCTCCCAACAAAATTTGACTCCAGGACTAGAAGGGGCTGAAATTTGGAGCCATAGAATTCTATTCATGCCAACATTGTCAACATATTTTCTCTGGTATACAAACAGAAGAGTAAAACTGCAGTAGCATGGGACCTCCTTTCCACCATCATGTGAGCTCCTTTCCATCCAAGTTTTCAGTTAGTGGATTTTTATTCTTGATCACTACTTTGCAGGGTAAGTGCTGATATTGCATGAATAAGGCTACCACAAGCAACTATAATTGAGCTCCATTTACTTGGTAGAACTATGCCCACTCTCCACATCCAAAACAGTCCCTGACACTAAGTTCCATTTGTTTTTACTAGAAGGGTTTGGAAAGTTAAATATTTTCTCCTGTAAAGACTAACATAAAGTGACTCTTTTTCCCCACTCTCAACAGATAAAGTTTCCCAGCTATGTCTTCAAAGACCACAGGATTCTAGGTATTTCTGAGTGTTCATCAGTGAGATCCAGAGAGGCTGTTTTCCTGATTACTTTTCTTTAGCTACTAGATTTCATTGGTCTCAGGAATGCATTTCTGAAGTGCCTCTCTAAATTGTCCCTACTTGCTACATTACTTGTTTTGCATGGTGAGGAGGGCCTGCATATCAAACTGAAGTAATAAAAGGGCTCCAACTGTATATTGGCACTCAGACTAAGCAAGTCCAAAGCAAAACCCTTCAAAATGACATAGTGTGGATGTCAGGTTCTCTGTCCCATCTGCTCAGCTCTATGGATGAATAGAGGAGTTCACACAGATCTCTTTTGTTGAGGTCATGTTATTTGCTAATGCAGACATTCATACAGTCTGTGATAGAAAATCCCACAGAATTCACTGATAATTTCAGGCCTTTATTGTTATCCATAACACAGTTGAATTTGAAGAAATTTTAGGAGTTCTACTGCCACGGACCACACCCAGAGAAAACTGCTAGCATTAGCCATTAAACAGCAAGACTTTCAAGAATTCACTTACCGACAGTTCTGTGGTTTTCATCTGGTTCTCTACTTCATCTGGTTTCTACTCTGGGAAAAACAAACAAACAAAATAACAAATGTCTTGAACAAGTAACTATTTCTTATGAAAGGTTTTGAGCTGCACTGTGATTTTGTCGAAGTAATTTGAGTTTTGCATATGAAATACAGTTTCAATAAGAAAAGCAGCTACAGAAAAATGTGTTGAAAAAAAGTTATCTACTATTTCTTCATACTATTGAAGCTGTAAAATACTTAACACTATTCACTTGATTTTGTGCATAACAGTTGATTTGCAGCCAATGGGAGAAGCAAAAATTTTCAGTAAAATTCTGTCCTTACATCTTCAAAACCTAATGGAGTTCAGTCTTTATGAGAAACTGCTGAACACTCCATTAAGTATGAAGGGATATTAGAAGGCTAAAAAAATATATTCAGAGCGGCTATGCTGTATACGACCAAAAAAAATAAGGGTGAAAAGGCACCTGTGAGAAATGAGAAAGAAAATACAAAATCAGTGTCCAGAGTTAATAAGTGCATGTGAAAAACAAACAAACAAAAGCCAGAAAAATTAAAAATGAGTTAGGCAAGGGACACAAAAGATATTAAGAACAAAGAGCAAATTCTCAGATTCACTGCAGTAATTTAGAGTTTTGTCATACACTTCAAGGTTTCTAAGGTAGAGATTTATTATTTGAAAGCCCAATTAAACATACAGTCTAATTTTCACTCCTCAATTTAAATCCCTTTTCTGGGGAGCTAATGGTTTTAAAGAAAGGACATTTTACTGCCAGTCACTTCTTAATGTTGTTCTTATTGCAATTATTACTACTTACTATGAATAATCTGTCACACTTTAATGAGTCAAATTGGGTCATGTATTTACATTTGTGCTCTCAGATCTAAATAAGCTACAATAATACAAATAAAAATAATTATTCAAACTACTGCTCTAATTGATAATAATTTAATACAACTTTGCTGTGCACAGTCTCAAGAAAACATTGAGACTAAATGTCTGAACTAATGTATCTCTGGTTTCTTTGTAAAGATATAAATCTAGTAGCAATTGAAATGCATAGCAAAAGGTGTTCTGGTTCAAGAGAAACAATTATTCATGGGGCAAAAAAATTATACATGGGGAAAAAAAAGCAACCACCCACTCATGTTTGATGGTAGGAGTGTGATATAAAAGTTCTGAAATATCATGCTCATTCTTTATCATCAGGGCTTTTAGATTACCCACAGTCCACAAAAACCTAATATTTCTACAAACAATTTTCCTGGAGTTATTACCTTATGAACTACACCTTAGGTTTATAGCTTTATAAATGAGAATTTTCTACCAGAAATTGAGGAGCTAGGGACAAAAAGTAATCTTTTACTAAGCATATGTGGGACTGAGTCATATAAATGACCTTTCAACTCTGCTTAGAAAGCTTAAAGAAACAGTTTTTTCAGGTCCTATAAGATTTTTCCTTCAGCTACACGTAGTTTTTCCCAAGGTTTTATCTGGTTTGCACCACTATGGTTCACTTTTTAACTGGTTAATTAAGTTTAACTAAAGACTAATGCCTATTCAAAAATATTCTGTCATTACCCTGCACCCACACACTGCAGCTCAATAGTGGCAGAAGGTGTTTGGCTTCCTGCAGTGTCATTTAGAGACCTATAGAAATAGATGTAATTTTAACCTACACCTTTATTCACTACTTTAATCTAAGCTTTCAGTCTTTTTTTTTCTTTTTTTTTTTTTTAGAATGTAATTAAATAACTTATCCACATTAAATAAAGATGATTACAGGATTTATCTCTGTGTAACAAATCTAAGCTTTTCTTGGTATAAGTTTGGGAACTAAAACATGAAAGGTTTCCAGTCTTTATTAAAAAAAATAAATCCACAAATCCCTATTTCCAAAAAGCTTTAAATCACAAGGAAAATGTCACAACTATCTTAACAATTCACACGGGAAAACAGTTCCCATTAAGCTTATTTGATAATTTTGCATTTCCAATCTTTTTAACTTTACAATTTTACTTGATTTTTTTGTCATTTTCTAACTGTGACTTAGAACATCTATGCTAACACTGTGCTTGTAAAAAGATACAATATTTTCTAATGGTCTTTCCCCCTTAAGTTACCACATAGATATTTATAATTCCAGATTTAGATCTCTACATGCAATAATTTTTCATTCCAGTCTCCATAGAAGTAAGCAAGAGAAATTTGTAAAGACTGGTCTTTCAGATCATGAATCAATTTCCAGATTATGGTTTATTTTGACACAGGCAAATCAAAGGGCAATACACACTTAAATGAAAACAATTAAACAATGCTATATAGATAGACAACCTATTTTCTGTACCATAAACAATTTATATAGGGGAAAAATTACACCAAATATTTCGGTAAGCATTCTGCTAAAGGAATTTTAAAAAAAAAGCTTTTGGAAAACAGAAGACTAGGTTTTGTAGTTGTTTTATTATTAGGTCCTTAGCTGAAGAGATGCTGGTGAGCTGATAAAGGTTTTGACCTTTATAGAATCATAGAATCATTTAGGTTGGAAAAGACCTCTAGGATCAAGCTTCCCAACATCTCCCTGACCCCTAGGCCATGTCTCAAAGCTCCATATCTATTTGTTTTTTGAACACCTTCAGGGACAGTGACTCCACCACCTGTCTGGGCAGCCTGTTCCAATGCCTGACCCCTCTTTCAGTAAAGAACTTCTTCCTAATATCCAATCTAAACCTCCTGTTGTGCAACTTGAGGTCATTACCTCTTGTCCTGTCATTAGTTACTTGGAAGAAGACCAACACCAGCCTCACTATAACCCCTTTTAGGTAGTTGTAGAGAGCAATGAGGTCTCCTTTAAGCCTCCTTTCCTCCAAGCTAAACAACTGCAGTTCCCTCAGGTGCTCCTAGTATGACGTATTCTCCAGACCTCTCACCAGGTTCATTGCCCTACTCTGCCCCCTCTCCAGCACCTCAATGTCCTTCTTATACTGTGGTGCCCAACACTGGACACAGTACTCAAGGTGCAGTCTCACAAGTGCCGAGTACAGGGGCACAATCCTATCCCTACTCCTGCTGGTCACACCATTTCTGATACAGGCCAGGATACTGTTGTCCTTCTTGGCCACCTGGGCACACTGCTGGCTCCTGTTCAGCCAGCTGTCCACCAGCACCCCCATGTCCTTTTACACCAGGCAGCTCTCCAGCCACATTTCCCCATGCCTGTAGCTTTATATTGCCCTTGTATTTTGTTTCCAACTCTACGACAAATAAAAGATACTGAAAATTTTCCTGGGGCAACTAGCATCCCATTGCAATTTTTTGGCAGATCAAAAAATGCTAGACTTGCCAAAAGGTTGTCTGTCTTCCACAGGGAAAAGCCTTTCCTCTCAGGAATGCTTCCTCTTGGATTACAGGAAAAAGCCAAGCCATAAACCTGCACAAAATAACTTGTGGTAGACACACACAAACAGGCTGGTTCACCATCTGAAAGCAGAAGAAATGAATATTCACTGAAAGGTAAGTAGATATGTGGAAATCCAGTTCATTCATATTACTTAGGAATTGCACTCTATGCAGAGTTTTTTTAAAACACCAACAGCCACACTTTCCACCTCATGTATATATTCCTGTATCAACAGCAGCTGATCTTCAAGGATCGGAACGGCAACCGGTCAGGCTGTGGAACAATGTGTGGAAAGTATTCACTACAGTTCATTAAATATCAGCCACAATCTCTCATCTCAAAGACATTATAATCTCAACAGCATTGCATAAATATAAATTCCAGCTGAAAAATATTTGGATCTCTCTTTCAGAATCACTTCTAATATGGAATAAAATACAAGAACTATGTCATTCTGAAACATAGAATCATAGAATGTTTCAGGCTCAAAGGGACCTCTAGATGTCATCTTGTCCAACCTCCCTACACAAGTAGGGACATCTCTACCTAGGTCAGGCTGCTCAGAGCCCAGTCAAGCCTGACCTTGAATGACTCCAGGGATGGAGCCTCCCCCACCTCTCTGGGCAGCTCATTCCACTGATCTATCACCCTCATGTTAAAGAACTTTTTTCTAATATCCAATCTAAATCTATCCTTTCCTAGCTTAAAACCATTACTCCTGGTCCTATCATTACAAACCCTTTTGAATAGACCTTCCCCTGCCTTCATCTAGGCCCCCTTCAGGTACTGGAAGGTCACTATAACGTCCCCCCAGAGCTTTCTCTCTTCCAGGCTGAATAGCCTCAACTCCCTCAGCCTGTCTTCATATGAGAGATGCTCCATTCCCCTGATCATTTTGGTGGCCCTCCTCTGGACACGCTCCAATATGTCCACATCCTTCTTGTGCTGGGGGTCCCAGAACTGGACGCAGTACTCCAGGTGAGGTCTCCCCAGGGCAGAGTAGAGGGGCAGAATCACCTCTCTTGATCTGCTGGCCACAGTGCTTTTGATGCAGCCCAGGCTGGGATTGGCCTTCTGGGCTGCAATAGTACATTGGTGGCTCATATCCAGTTTTTCATCCACTAGCATCCCAAGTCCCTTTCCACAGGACTGCTCTCCAGTATATCCTCTCCCAGCCTATACTGATAGTGCTGGTTACCCCGGCCCAGGTGCAGGACCCTGCACTTGGCCTTGTTGACGTCTCTAGGACATATGTTCTCCTACAAAAACAAAGAAACAAACAAAAAAGTGGAGCATTTTTTTCCTTAAAAAAATCTGAGAATTCCTTTTTCTTCCACAATTCACACCACCTTAGTGAACAGTTCGGAAAACTGACTAGCTGAGCACAAATGAAAGGGATTGTCATACATTTTTAACCTGGAAAGAGCATTTTTGTAAATCAACAAAGCCAGGTGAAAGTAGGGCATGACTGTTTTATGTATCAAAAACCGATAGTAATATCACCATTCAACAGTTCTTCACTGTTTTCAGGTGCTATATTTTTATTTCATTGTTTTGGTGTTCTTTTTCCCTGTGTAAGACAAATGTAAAAATTATTTCTCTGGTGAACAATATTACAAATAAACTTCAAGTAACTGCCACTGACATTTTATAATCATGGTGTGGAAAGACATAATGCTTACTATATAAGGAATGTGACCAAAGATCTTTTACAAGTGCAGTTGGCTGAAATTCACCACAGCCCGAGAAACACCTGACCGAAGGAGCAGTAGATGTAATGTATCAGCACATGTAAATAATAACATTTTACGTCCAGTTTTCATTTTTATAAAATAATTGTATACTGTCCAGGACACCAGTTGCATCAAACTTATGAAATTATTAGGTTTATAAAATTATGCAAAGTTGAAGAGGAGTAGTTTGTCACTGATTTTGCTAACAGTAAATGTTCTTCAAACAATGAAAGTTCAATAATTTTAGCTATTTAGAGGGGTTTTGTTTGCTTAGTTAGCTGCTTGGTTGGGGTTTTAGTGTTGGGGTTTTCTTTTTTTTTTTTTTTTAAATTCCTAGTGTAAAATTTTCAGTCTGTTGAATAAAAGATAAACAACTGAAACTATGAAAGCATGTTAAGTCTTTAACTTCTGTCTGCTGATTCACTAGGTTTAGAAATCACAAGAAATTGTGTTTATCCCTTACCTTTGAGCTGTTATTCCTGATGTCTAAACTATTTGCTGGGAGTACAAGACTAACACATGTATCTGTCAACAAAATGGGTCACCTCTATACTCTTCTATATTTTCTTTAGTTGAAATCAATAAAGAAGAAATCAGAAACATCAGACACTGGAGGGCAGGAACAATCAACTGCTTAACACTGCTCCCTGATGTCTGTATCCCAAGACACATGTCTGGTTCACAACTGTTTTATCAGATTTTGCATTTTACCTGTTTGTGCATCCTCTAGCCCTTCTAACTCTTCTGCATGCTAAGACATTTTTGTCTTTGACATAAGGTTATTAACAAAAATGCTGAAACAGATTAATTTAATTTTTAATGCTTTGCATAAATAATAATAATAATAAATATGCAAAGAGCATACCTTCTCCCTTGGCATATCACATATACACAAATCATATTGCAGAGAAAAGCACACACCTGTAAGCAAAGCAATGTTAATACTACTATAACTAATGTGTATCATCTTGTGTTCTGTTTAGGGTTAGGGCTGCCCACTAGACCTATAACAGACGCTTTCTATTAAACCCTCTCCCTTTCCAAATTGGAATATTAAAGGAATAAGTGAGACAGACTTATGGATTAGAAAAGAAAATTAAAACAACTTTAATGAAATTAATAATAAAATGGAATATATAAAAATACGTTCAAACCCAATATCAAATCCAACCCGCTAGTGGCAATTATGTCACCAACACCACCAATGTGGAGCAGGCACTGGGGAAGTCCCAGACTGGACTCCGTGGCAGATGGGAACCGGATTCAGGAGCTGGATTCTGAAACCAGACTCAGGAACACATGGATCGAGATCAAAAGCAGAATAGACAGAGTCCTCCTTGGATGCTGCTCACTGAAGAAGAACTTGACCCTTATGATCCCTCAGCTTTATACTGAATATGACGTATATGAGATGGAATCTCTCTATCAGTTTAGGGTCACCTGACCTGGCCTTTCACTTTCTGCAGCCCTTGATGTGATTTACAAGATTTAGCAGTGACCTTGGCCTGCACACCAATCCTTGGTAGTAACTCTAAACATCAAGCATTATCACTGTTAAACACTCTGCAAAAATGTGCTGTTAACTTTAGAAAGTGCAGTTACTTAGAAGAGACTTCTAATTCAAACCAGGACATTTTCATTGACACATAAATGAAAGATGAGTTAGAATTACTTTACTGTGAAAATAATTAATGTAAATAATCTATATTTTTCCAATCATTTAAAAGACAATCCTTTATGACCTAGAGTAAAAGCCACGTTTAGTCTTCCAGCATCAGTATCATATCACATACAGAGGAGTGAAATATAAATCAATATTAATGCAAAATAGACAAAGCAGCAGCAAAATCCCCAAAACAGTAAAGAAGACAAATTTTCCTTCTGCCAGAATGCTTCTCCTGAGTATACCATGAATGCAAGTTCATCGACTCCTGATATATAACCTTAAAGTATTACTCATTTGCAGTGATGTCACTATGGATGATTAACCTGGTAAATGATTATGATACCTAGTAAGGCACAGAGTTAAATTTCAAATTTACTAGGTGACTAAAATAGGATATTTATGGGAACTCTTCAAAAATCCAGCAGAAAAATTTATATATCAAGATGCTTTATTAAAATGAGAACAACAGAATGTATGCAGAGTGCATTTTCTGGGTTACCTTGTGGCCCAGGTTTCTACCATAGGAGAAAACCCACAAGAAAGTAGCAAAATAGTCCTGGCAGATAGACAAGTTCTTGTTATCTATCAAATATATATATAAAAATAGTTTTTGATCAATATGTATTCAGGATGAAAATATCCATTTCAATCAGTAATTCCAAAATTTGGACTTGGATTTCCTGCTAGTCCAAATATCAGAGTGATTTATATATATATGCATTTTGATTTAGAGTCATCTCAATGCAAACATGGGGAAACAAAGCAAGACGTTTGAAGTGTGCAGTCTGAGCATACAGAGCTGCGAGGGGCTGTGACTTGCAGTACACAGCTTACAATGTTCAGTCCTATTTTGAAATGGCAGTCCACAGAGGCAATGTCCACCTACACAGGATTGTAACTCAAGGCAGGATTGGGCATCAAAGCAAAGAAAATGCAATCCTGGTAATACAAACAGCTGTGTTTGTTCCAAAAGAGGCATAAGACATGGATGCATTTCTGAAAGTCAGAGCACAGCAAAATGCATCCGTATTCTTGCTATTGTAGCAAGGTGCATTCAATTCCCCTTCTGTGGATATGGCAGCAATCATCAAACGCAATTAGCATTATGTAAGTATGTGCATAGCAAATAAGCTTCTTATAAGTAGGAAAGAATAACAAAAAGCTGTTGTGATGCCAGCACCATTTTAAAACACAAGAACAAAAGCAGAAGGTGTGACAGAGCCAGCTGAACACATAGGACTGTGGCTCTGCTACACAGAACTACCTCCACAGCAGTGATGCACAGGTTTGTAGGCATATTTTTCTCAATGATAGAAAGAAATACAAATTCATCACAAAATGGGAAAGCCACAAAATTACATGAAAAATATCTTCTTTCTTTTCTGTTTTTTACCATGGAAGTAAAAGTGCTGGCACTACTATACTGTGAGTGATGGTAAATGTCACGTTGGACAGTTTCTCCTTCTCCGATCCAAGACTTTCATTGTTGTTTGAAAAGGACAGATTTTAAATATATTCCATGCAATACACATGCAGCTTAGCAAACTCCTCTGGAGAAAGGCAAACAGACTCTTCCTGAGACAAGAGGATATAATGGAGGACCTAAAAAGACACAACTGGCTACAACTTAGTCTCCATTTTTCAATACAAAAATCAGAATAATGGCAACTGTCAAGCCTTTGCTTGCTTCCTGACAGCCCCCACATATCTTCTTGAACAATCTGAGAGAACCAAAACAGTTGCTTCTGTTACTTTCAAACTGGACAATATAACAAACAGCATCTGAATAGATAGTGCTGTGAACCTTCTAGAATATATTTGATTGGATTCCTCCCCAAATTCTGTCCTACTTTTAGATATTTGTTTGAATTGTGAACCTGTGGTTCTACATGATAGAATCTTAACTTTTCACAGCCTTCAGGCAATCCTAAAAAGATGATTTTATCAAAAGTAGAGAGTAATTACTTCTTTCATTAAGCAGTGGTAATTGCATTTTCTTATAAGGTAAAGCCACTTCCTATATAAGAAAATTGCCTGTTTCTATAACTTAAGCAGTTTACAGGATGTTAAAAATGGTATTTTGCATGACTTACTTTTTCATTATCTTTATATGCTCCTTCTATTCTCTTAATTTCTGTTGAGGTTTCAAGAAAGGAAACATTACCAGTCTGATGCTCTTGTAATCATTCTATTAAGCATTGATATTGTTAGTTTCAGTAAGAAAGATGCACTTAAGAGTTGTGGTATGGTTGAGTTGGTGGTTTTTTGCTTCCTGGACAAATCAGTGCCTTACCAATACCATATTTCAGAAATCTTGATTTTATAAACTTACAAATTCTTTTTTTTTGGTAAAGACTGTCAAAACTTTCAGGTAAGCATTTTTCTCTAGTTACATTCACACATCTGATCTTATTCTCCAACTAATTACCATGGAGACAGCATCCATCAAACCTGCTTCATTATTGCCATATTACTATTACTGTATTTACTATTACTCCATTTATTACTATAAAATTTGTTCATTTAAAAGAGAAATGAAGTATTGTTTAAGTTAGTTTCTCTAGCAATAGCTGTCTACACAGTGCAGTGGAGAAAAGAAAGGCGCTGCTGGGCCAACTTGGGACATGCTGCTCTGAATTACACTTTGTGTTATTGTGTGAAGTTACTAACCTGGACTTTGAAAGGAGTCCAGGTACACAGAAAGATCTTTGAATCAGAGCTCCTCAGGCCTGCCACTATTTTTTGAGACGTCTTGGGAATGCTTTTTTGAGGGGACATGACTAATATTTTTAATACTTGTCATTAAACTTCATTGAAAAATACTTTTGTTAAACATTTCATATATGAGTTGGTCATATTGGACATGTGCACCAAGATAAAATTAATTGTCAAAAAAATTTATGGCAAAGGTAGGGCTAGGTTTTGAAAGAAATCTCATAAAATAGTAAAATATTTTAAAGATAGAACTAAAGATAAGAAGTTCCTGCAGAATCAGATTGGTGTTGGTTTTTTTACTCTTGAACTTTTAATATAATCTGTGTAAAATATAATATAATATAATTTAAATTATTATAATTTTAATATAATCTGTGTAATCCATGTCAAAAATAGTATTTAATTTTGCAAATCTTTGTTATTAATAGCTATATATCTGCTAGAAGTAAAAATATCCATGACAAAAATCTTTGAGTTTCTGAAAGATTTCTCCATTTTGGTAGCAATTTTCATATGTTAAGGCAAACAAGTGCTTCATATTGATAGTACTTGTCACCAGTTACCAGAGGATCAAAATAGAAACCATAAAGAGAGACAAGGGAGAGTATTTAACAGTTTAAAATTTTGTTTAGTTTAGTGGGAATTTTAACACAGAAATATGTCATTCCCAGATGCCCAAATGTATGCTGAGTGTTCAGAACCATGCATTTGCAAGACTTTAATAGCTCGGTCTCAGTGACAGAAACCCCAGTACACTGAAAAAAGCCCCACAATTAGAAACATATTGCAGTGTACTTTTTATTTGACAAAGAAAGCGGATAAAATATCTCAGAAAGATGCAGATGTCAAACATTAATCATAACCAATACACCCTGGAAAGGTCCAGTAACTGCTGGTAATTAATTTCAACAAATTCACAATCCTCTCTCAATCCTTTCTATGTGGCTGTGTAAACATGACAGCAACTTTAAATCTTGTTGACAGTGACTTCCACACCTGCCAGTGGGCGGGCAGCTGCTGCAGTTCAAAGAGTGCTGCACGGAAAAGCACTTCTGAATTCCCATCCTGAGCTCCGAACTCAACAATATATTTTGGGACACAACTGAATGCTAAGTCAAAAATGTCACTGCTTTACAAGCAACTAAACAATTAAAAAGTATGGCTATGAAGCAGAGAACAAAGGTTAACTAGAAAGGAAAATCAACTGTAATTTGAAGCAGGACAGAATACTTTTTAAGCTACCTTCAGAGACAATTTATTTCAAACCTGTAAACCACATAAATTTAAGTAAATCATTGTGGAGCAGTATCTCCATGAGAATGGACATATGAGCAATCCCAACTCTGTGGCGCCAGCAAGATCACCCAAGGACGGCCATGTGCAGCGGCAGTGACGCAGCAAAAAAAAGGAGGTGGAAGGCGGAACTTAAGGGCGGCGTGTGCACAGCAGTGTCTGGCCAATCAGGAGATGTTGTTTAGCACATGGCAGAGTTTGTTGTACCAATCAGAGTTGTGCTTCCGACATGTGGTCGGCGCCGGGGGGTATATAACGAGCGAGCTTCGGGCGAATAAACGGCAATGAATGGATTACATTAGTCCGTGTACGCGTTTGTCCATTGATCTCCCGCAAATGATATCTTCAGCAATACAGCCAGATTATCACAACAATTTAGGAGTATGATAGTCAGATAAGTACTTACATGTATATTACACATACCTGCCTATATAAATAAAAGCTATTACTCAAAACCCCCGTTAGCAAGTAAACTGCGCATCAGCCATAATTTCCATTGCTATTGCTTGACAGATTTGAGAAATGGGAAGAGTCAAAAGAGCAGAAATGCTGCGTTAATTCACTAGCCATCCTATGAAGCTCTGTTGCTTATTTTCTTTAACAATATATCTTACATCGTTTCACTGACTACAATAAAATTTTTCTTACTTCTTAGATCATGTATTTTTTCTTCAGCAATATTCTGTTGATTCAAGTCACTCCAAATAACAACACACAATTACAGGTTCAAATAGAATGACTAGGACCTTTGGATTCAAAAAGACAGGTAAATTTGTCTGTAGGCAGAACATATCATAAGAGAGTTCAGGGGAAACGGCAAATGAAAAGGGTATGTCTTTTAAACTGGTATAAACAGCATATTTTGTTTTTAAGCCTGAGTTTTTGGTATATTTAGTGGTTTGGATTTTTAATATTTATTCACATGAGTAACATGAAAGATCAAACTGAAGTTGTGGTAGGTCTGTTTGTCTTTTAATATCTCAACTCTTCTGAATTTTGGAATTCATCCATCCCCAGAGAGCAATTTTAGCCACCAAAACCATCAGTGCCTATAGGCTTCTGTTTTAGAGAATTTCTATTGAAAAGATTTGGCATATTTCTAATTACATTCCAATCCTCTGGAGAGAATCTCTGTATTGTAACTGCAGCCTGGCATTACTGTCTGCAGTTTCTTGAACTAAATAAAGAAAGCGTTAGCAATTTCATTAGTAGAACCTGATTGCTTTCCCTGAACATTACAGTACGTTAAATGAGAAGCTGTATAAAACAAATAAATGAAGCAGGTGCATGTCAGATTCTGATTTGGAAGATGGCCAACCGATCAACTCCACCAAGGTTTTATTATCTAACCAGAAACACGTTTTGTTGATGCTTAGAATTTCCCTCAAGAATAACTTCTGCCAACACTGGAAACAGCTCAATGAACAGAATGCTGTAACTATGGAAGATTCAGGTAAATGCTCTGTAGCAAGCATTGTGCCCTACAGACTTTTATTCCTCTGTATATGCATATAGACAAATATGCAGGTTGGTCTGAAAATATATTCCAATCTTTATGACAAAGAAAAAGCACAAAAATTACAGCGGGACATCAAACAGAGAGACCATGTTTTTCCATGGTCTTTGTGATAAACATTAAAACAATGATTGAACAGAAAATCTCATATTCAGTAATTTGGAGGGCATATTTTCCAACTGGAGAGCTTCCCTTGGACCCTAGTAAACAGCTGGAGGGGATGGATAGAATATTTGGTAATATTGTCTACTTGGCTTTTCTTCTCCTTTCATCAAACTTTTAAATGGCTTGCAGCAGAAAAGCATGACTGTAACATCTTGTATTTATGCCCAGCACACATCATTTGCAAGAATGGCAGACAAAGTGACCTGCCACACACTCATTCCATGACAAGAATGTTAACAGTTTTAATTGATATTTTATTGCTGCCTCTAGCTCTTGTAAAGTATGTATTGCAGTATTGTCTAGATAGACTTGCACAGAACATTTGCACAGTGGAGACTGGTTTTTGTCCCCCACCCCCACCTTCCTTATATGGGAAGATGTAAATCCTGCTGCTCAAGAATTTGTTGTGTTCCTAGTAGCTGCAGATGTAACGAAGAATATTTCTTAAGCATGAAAATTGCTAGTTTCAAGAGTATTTAGATCAGTTCAAATGGTAAGGTATTTCTTCCACTCTGTATTAGAAAACATTCCAACCTGCTTATTGCTCCTTTTCTCAACTCAAGGATAGCACTCATAGCATGGTAGCACCTAATAGTACTTTTCCCCTTGGGGAAAGATTCTATGAATACTGATTAAACCTATTACTTTGCATAGTTTTTAATATATATATCACTAAGGGGAAAATTTATAGAAGCATGTTTATGGTAGAAGCCTAAACTGCATTGTCCTTCAGTAAGGCACATGTACTTTTGCAAACTCTATGTCAAATTTGATAGTGGAACCTGTACTTTTCATCATTGTCAAAAAGTTTATAAAAAAGAAGTCTATACGTTTACAAAGAGAAAAATGCTTAGTCCTAAGCATTTTGTTATTGTATGGATAATACTTGTAGAAAATAATAGAAAAAATAGTTGGAAGAGACTTCAAGCAGTCATCCACTCTCATACCCTTACCACAACAAAGGATTAAAAACACCTAACTCATTTTTGGCAGAGTATTGTATACCTTGCTCATAAAAGCCCTTAGTGATGGAAATGTCATTGGATTCTATGAAATGTATACAAGAGACTATTTCCCACTGTCTTTACCTGGGAAAGTTTTTATTAAGGCTTTATATAAATCTCACTTTCTGCAACAGAAGCTCAACTGTCCTTGGAGCAGTGGTTGTGGTGGTGAGTTTCTTGCATTTCTCTTCAGTTTTCTTTAAAGCATTTCAAGACCTACCATGTCTCAAGTCCTCTCTTCTCTATTCTTAACATCCACAATAACCTTCCATTTCTTTTTAAGTTACATTTTCTAGACTTTGGATCCTTCCTTCTCCGTGTCACTCGATTCTCTCCAGTTGGTCTCTACATTTCTTGAAGTTCATGTCAAAAAGTGGCAAAAGGACTCCAACACAGGCTTTATTAACACAGCAGAGCAGAAGGGTTACTTTCTATTTCTGAGTACATTCCTGCTTTCACAACCCAGGATGAAGCCTGTTTCCACAATGTCAGAACAGTATTGATTCATGTTCAGTTTATGATCAGCAATGGGGGACATGTAAACCACTAGGTTCACAATAGCAATACTGCTATCAAATGGGTCATGCTCTTTTATACATTAATTGTCTTCCCTAAGTGTAGTGCTTTGAGTTCTTAATCACTGGCAGCTTATCATATCAGACCCTTTTTTCAATTTGTAGAATTCAATGTTTAGAATTGCAATTCTGTTCTACAAAGTGCTTGGATCCCCTCCCAGCTTGGTACCATCGGGAAATTTAGTGAGCAATTCTCTATGCCTTCAAAGATATAAACAAAAACATTGAGCA
>VYZX01010856.1:37703-68884 GCA_013401335.1 Brachypteracias leptosomus
TCACGGGTGTTCAAGCAGAGGAAGAGCTACTGCCTTCCCCAGCAGCCTCACAATGTGGGAAGAGTTTAGGCCTGATCCTCTTCTCACCTTGCCACTGATTTTACACACTAATGACTGCAGAATCAGTTGGTGAAAAGTGTCAGATGCCCTGTCTTTATCTTCCAAAGATATTTGGTCTACATGTAATTTATGGTTAATGCTTACACAAGAAGCACTGCCAAATCTCAATAATTATTAGAGAACTAACCAAACATGGAAAATAGAAGTTTCTATGCATTTAAGATGTGCTCTGACATTACAGTAATTAAGTTAGTGAGTCACATCAATATAGTCTCTTAGAAGATTCCCATAATGGAAGTAAAAGTGAATTATTTTTATTTAATTAAATAAAATCATGGAATTTAAATCATGGCAGCTATCAGATTTACTGCTGGATGTTATCAATTTTTTATTCAAAGACTGACAAATGTTTTCAAAATGTGTTATTTACTGTGCGGGACAGAACTTTGACTTTAATCAATAAAATACTAGTATGTTGAGGAATTTATTTAATACTGTGTATATTTTGAGAGTCTAATACATAACAACACAATCAAGCAATACTCATTCTTTCCTTGAAACTCAAAGAAGAGAAATGCATAGTATCAATTGCTTTTGATACTTTAGCAAACCCTAAGTGGTTTAAAGCTTGGTTCTTCCTTTCAAATACATGAGTGTGTATTGCTGAGCATCTTGTAAAATCAGCTATTAACCATGAACACAGTATACTAGTATCCACAAACAGTATTAAAATATATGTAAGAAAATGTATTCAAATGCCCACTGGACAAACTACACCATCTTGTCATTACTCACTATGATAACTTAAGAAGCCTTCCAACCTTGAGTACAAAGATAACCCAAACTGAAATGTACTTGCCCTTAAATTTTAGCAAAGTTGTTGGCTAGTTAAGCCCTTTAGCTGACATTTCGATGCTGTTCATTTCAGCACTGAGCTCTGAGACAAACTGAGAAGTTGCAGAAGGCTGCCATGCCTTGTGCAGCTGGTGAATATTTCCACCAGAACTGAACTAATTTTTATTAGAATTCTACAAAAAATGCCCAACCTCTATTAAAAAGTTGGGTTCATCCACACTTTCTACAGATTTCCAGAGTATTCATTCGGACTTGATATGGCTTGGCCTTTTTATCCCTATGCACAAAGGTGGCACAAACTCCACTGATGTTCTCCTCCTAAGTTTCTTGATGCTCAAGCATTATACTCTGCAAACAGGCTGAAGATGGTGCCTCCAGTAGTTCTTGGGGCCACTACGCAACAACTGCTTCCAGACATAGAGCATAGTATATACCAACAGGCATTTTAGAGCAAATCTGCTAGGTCAGGTAGTAAATCCTGCTTTTCAGAAGTAGCAATGGAGTCAACTTCCACTTTATTCAGACAGTAGTCAGCACCAAGCAGCAAGTCTTTTCTCTACCATTGTCTGTTCTGACAACAAAAGGCCCAGTAGAATCTGCTCTTTATCTCCCTTTATCTTTGCTTCTCTGTAGGAACCATTCCCTGTTGGGTCCCCCATCCCCTTCATTCTGTGCAAAACAGCTTCTCTTTGGCAAAGTGCTGACACTGACACTCATTTAACCTGAGTAAGCAAGCAGAAACCCATTTGTCAGAGTAGTGAACTAAATAGACTCAACAAGAGGTGTGATGTGTTCCAAAAATGATGCAAAAGAGAGGAAGCATGTGGCAGGAGCAGGAGATATACCCTGGGGCAGTAAAGCCTCACTGGCTCAGTAAATGCTCAACAGGGACTAGCATTATTTAAAATTCACTGAGGTTACGCATTAAACTACAAAGAAGATTTAAATCTAAATGCCACATATACAGCAAGGGCTTTGAATTACATAGTCATTTCAGAGCTAGCATCACGCATTTTTGGTTTATTTTTGTACTCATTTATGACTTGCATTATGGTTAGGTTGCAGACTTGTTTCTCACTTTACCCAGCTTTTCATTCCTATTGCTTAGAGTAACTCAGAGCTACTTCTGAGAGCTCAGATCTACTGTACCAGCAAAATCCACAGAAAAGCAGGATGCTGTGTGATCTTCATGTCAGTAACCGTGCTTTATAAATAGGTTTATTACATAATCAACATAAAGATGCACAGATTCTTACTTTTCCTCAGCTCTACAAGTTTTGAACTTTACAAACATTAATTGAACCAGAAAAATTATATAAGCTTAATATAACTTGCTTCTCCACTGACTTAACTTTTCAAAGTAATTTATGTCTGCTCCAAAGAGATTCAGAGTACTACCATCCTCATGGGGTAATGATTTATGAAGAGTTAGCACACAGGTGAATTTGTGTAGGCAAGAACTTGCCGATTCAAACCCTTTGTTTCCCTTTGTTGCTATTTAA
This sequence comes from Brachypteracias leptosomus, assembly GCA_013401335.1. Lineage (NCBI taxonomy): Eukaryota > Metazoa > Chordata > Aves > Coraciiformes > Brachypteraciidae > Brachypteracias > Brachypteracias leptosomus. The sequence continues at coordinate 40,121 of VYZX01010856.1, forward strand.
TTATGAGTGAAGTGGAGGCAAAGAGTTTAAATAAACCTAGTCAAGTATACATTGCCAAAGAAACACGAGGGAATTCAAGAACTGAGTATAACTTCCCCTGTATTTGGGCTTTGTTGCTTTTTATATTCAGGTACAACCCAAATCACGTTAACTTTTTGCACTCTTGTTTCACTCTACTCGTTTTTCCATCAGATTATTTCCCATTTGTTTTGCAATTCTGTCTTTTTTTCCAGGAATGAATGCTAACACGCTTCTGAAGCCAGGCTCAGAATCTAGGGTTTTACAGTTTTCCTTACTAAGCAACGCTTCCTTTCCTTGGTTTCTCCCTTGAATGGAAGCCACAGCTTAGAATAGCATTCAGTAAGAAATCAAGAAACTAAACAGTCTAAAGACAACTTTGGGCTTATCTAGTTACTGTTGGTCTTCAAAAAAATGAAACTGCTGCCTTCTCCTGTTGAAATAATGGGATATGCACCACTGCTCTGCTATGCTAATAACCAAATTTTACAGTCATTTGTCTTATAACTAACCAGTAATGGATATCTCAAACTTTCAGTAAGATTTCCATTTATGTAAAAATAATCCATTGTGAAAATCTTAACAAGAAAACAGTTTCTAATAAAAAAAACCCAAAAATTGAACATGACAAACAATATAGGCAGTATCATTGGATGCTTTATTCCTGCAAGACAAAAGGTTTGCATTTTAGATGATCTGTCTTTAAAATGTTATGGTGAAAAATAAACCTAAATCATATTTTCTTTAAAAGGAATAAATTAATTGTTACCATCATTATAAAAAATTACATCAATCAATCCAAATTTTCTATTCCATGGCATTATCCAGAATATAAAGCTGTTCTCATGTTAGCCTATGATTTTATATTCCAACAAATGCTATTTGGGAAATAAGATTGAAAGATGAAACATGGAAGAAAATGACATTTTGTGTACCATCTAATTACCAATTATCTGCCCGTGGAACTAATAAAATTGTATAAATTTAGACTGCAGATTCATCAACCAGTTACCTCAGAGAACATGCTATGCCCCTCATCAGTGATTGAACCAACAGTCCAAGTATTAAACAACTGACTATAGATATTTTAGGGATCTATTTTATTCAGGCAAACACATCCCCAAACAGTAATTCAAAGCTGCTGCAAGTTATACTATTGCTAAAATACCAGTATTGATATAAATGTATTTTAAAAGTCTTTAATATTAAGTTTGTTACTTAAGCTACAGAAAAGGAGTGATTTACAACACCAAATTAAAGCATTAAAAAAAAATAAATTGATGTCCTATATTCTACAAAGTCACACTTTTCATAATCTATTCTTATTACACAGCACAATTAAGTGAGAAAATACACCTAGCAACTCACTTCTAAATTGATGAATTAATTTGCGTATGTCATTTAGATAAAGAAGAATGCATTTGGAAATATAGTATATTGGTTCTTACCTGTGCAATATTTTTATTTGCATATGAAAAATATCAATTTAAAGAAAATTAAAATTTAAAGTAATTTTATTTGTATGCCCCACCATTCAATTAAGTGCAGACATTAATTTTAAAATACAACGTCTGCTAGTAAATGTCTTTCAGAAGGACAAAAGTAATATATTTTCTTTCTATTCATTAAACTACTCACATAGTTGCTGGTTAAAAGCGGTAAGACACCTACCCACAATAACACAACCCGAGTTTTCAATTATTTTACCTGACCATTCTATTTCTAAATATGATTACAGCACTATCACCAACTTTGTTGGGAATTATGATTTCCACAGTAATGAAAATATTAATACCCTCTAGACATTCAAAGAAACAGTTGGGAGATTTTGCAGAAAAAACAAGCATTTAACTCATATAGACTTCTTTCCCTGCACAAGCCACTAACTGAATTACATGTGGATAATTCACAAAATTCTTATTTGATGGGATATCAAGTATTGTAGTTAAAAAAAATATATTGGCTCATGTTCAATTTTTATTTGATTTATGTTTAAATGCTAGCTATTTCTCAGTTTATGCCATGCACTCCTGCAGACTGCTGTGTGCAGTGTGATGAAAAAGAAAGTCCCATTTGGTCAGGGTGCAAATTTCCCTAGGCAGGACAATCCTACCTTGCTCTTGAATCTTATTTATGGGCTCAAGACTATTAACACTGATAAGTGAAAATTACTGAAGCCTCTATCATAATTCAGACCTATACTATAGTCCCATGCAGTATGCCATTGTCACAGGCTTTGTGATTAACTAACAACAGAGCCCTCAAGATTACCAGGCTTGTTTTGCCTGGATTTGGTTTGCCAAGAGCTTTGTTTTAGCATTAGCTGTAATGATAAGCTCCTAACGAGCAGGTTGTTATTGCCTAATTCATTTTAGTTTTACTTAGCTTTGTATGATTGCATATAGTAGTAGACCCATTGTTAAGGATTTTGATACAAATAAGAATAAGGAGTTATTCTCTGTACAGTGAATTATCTCTGCTACTAAAATAAGGCTGCAGCACTAAGAAGCTCAGGCCTGTGGTGGAGGCGGAGGTCTTAGAGCTGCAGCAGCCAAAGGATGAGACCTGCAGCTGTGAACAGCCCAGCAGTGGTCAGTTACTGGTAATAATGCACACTTTGAAGCTGGACAGAACCAGTTTTAGAGGTAAGAGAAAGGACACGAACAACTACTGAGCATATTCAAAATGTATCATACCTGTGGAAAAAACAGGTAGAATGTGGAGCTGCAGCCCAATGAAGAACGAGGTGTGTTTTCAAAAAACACAGAAATGACCAAACCTTTGGAGAGGATAGTAAACATCAGCATGATTCTCCCAGCAAAGAGGAGGAGGAGGAAGAAGCCTCCATCAGTAACACGTCATTCACCATAGGGCCCTCACAGGCTGCTGACAATGCACTGAGATCCCAAGAGGGCCTCTGGACCTGGAACACCAGCAGCAGGTTAAGTTTAACACTAAAAAGAAGAAAGTTTCAATAATTCATGGCATTTTTTTCTTCTAATTTTTAAATGTAGCTAAATTATCTAATTAACATAATGCTGTGCATAGTAGTATCATTGTAACCGAACTAGTAAACACTTGTATTTTGATCATATTTTTAATTAAACTAACAATAAATTCCTGGCTGGGTAGAGCTGATGCATTCCCCTTTTTGCCCAAAACAAGACTTTAAGCACAGGAATACATAGATGGGGAGAGGATATCTGTCCTGTCCTGTTTTCCTGCACTAAATTTCAATATGCTGCATACAAATAACTCCATATGTTCCCAGATCCTTTTGGAAATTGCCGCTTCCTCAGAGTGCTCATTATTCCCAGACAAACTGTTTCCTACAAGCATCCTAATCAGGCAGTGGTTATTCAGTTCCCTGGCACCTCTCAAAATACCACTCCCATCTCCAGCAGACAAGCAAAACTATAGCAAAGCTAGGTCTAATTTTCTCAAATCTAGGGATACAACCAAGGAATTTGTTTTCTAAAGTTTTGGGTTGCTTTTTATGGAAAATCTCACTTCTTTAAATACAACTGCTTTCTCCTCCTATGGAAAATATGCATTGTTTCTGGTAAAAAGCAGAAGCTGTGGTAGGTGTACCAGCCTGGTACCCAATATTAGCCTCCCACAGCCTCAGACTGAAGGCTGCAGACCACCTGTGTTTTCCATGGAGCTGATTTAGAGAAGGTTTGGTGCTGCCACGAAATCAGACAAAATTAATTTGTACTGTCACTCTCTTTCCCCAAAAGTGGAATTGAGCTATGGGCCCTGCAGTCTGAATCAGAATGGCACACACATTAGAAGTCAGCTTTGGGAATTCCTTTTCTATTACTAACATGAACATAATATTTCCAGATCTCTCTTCTGACAATATTGTCAGTAATAGTTTGTCTAGCTATAATTCCCCCTGTGGGAACCAAGTACACAAAGACGACAGCTTTACAATTTAATTAAAGGCAACAATGGAGAAAATATAATAATAAAGTGAGTTTAACATTTCATGAGAGTCAGATACAAAGGCAGAGATTGTCAAGTGTCTCATCAATAAAGTGCTGAAATCATTTTACATTTTATAAATAACTCTAGAGTAACAGTACCAGAGGTTCATGCTGAAATGTTGAAGGTCCTAGATTGTAGGGTATTTTACAGTTATGGACTGTATATATACAGAGAGGAAAAGGAGACAAAGATAATGCCTTTACATCTAAGAAGAGTGTGAGATGCATCCTACTGGTAGATAAGGGTTAGTGGTATGACAGAAACTAACTATACAAGAAATCTTTCAATAACATCTATCTGCTGAGAGTTTCTGACTTCTGGCTGCACTGTCAGCAAGAAGACAAGATTTTTGGTAATGGGTAAAGGTGCTTGGTCTGTTATGTATATACTCTTTGTTTAAGTGGAAGGCTTAGCAATGATGCACAAAAAGGAGAAATAAGACAGGCTTAAAGAATAACAGACACTTTAGGCTAGGGCATTTAGCAGGGGAAGGCAGCTTAGTTCTGAGATAACTTTATCAACAGTAAAGTGGTTTTAAAGAAAACAGATGAGAAGAGGCTAGAGGAGGAAGATCTACCATGGTCCCTCTCATAGGTAAGCAGGCAGTACATTCACTTCCCACGCAGTTACCTTTCCTAGCTCTTTCTCCATGCATGTACAGAGCCTTCAGACAGCTTAATTCAATGTCTTGAGAGCTCTAACATCATATATTTTTTTATCTTTAAAGGGTTGGCTGATTTTTAGTTATTCCTCTTCTGTTTCCTGATAACTTCTTGCTATCTTTGGGCCAAATCTCCATATCAGTCTGTTTGGTCTTGGAGACAGAAATAAACACCACAAAAAAACCCTACCCACTTCTTCCTTTCAGAGGGAAGATATTTAAAGTGTCCTTCCATTTTGGATGATCTCGCTAATTAATTTTTTCTAGCTCTTCATTGCCAGGTGAGCAAAGACTCAGAGTGAGTGCCCACCACGTCCTGTGACTAAGAACCTGTTCTCTGGGCTGCTGGAGGCTTGTCCCTGCCCTACACTGTTTACCAGATATCTTTGTGAAATGGCTTTTTAACATGTTAGCTGCCATTGCCAAATCTTGTGGTGCCACAGGGTAGGTAGTCAACAGGACGCAGGACTTCACAGTGCTCTTTGGGTGGGGAACACAAAGATTTGAAGACGCAGGAGCATCACAAACCTGTACAGCATGGCTAAACCTGATTGTGTGGACTTGGAGACACACATGCATGGGATCTGCAGAGCCAAGATTTGGAGAGAGGAAGTCTGTTTCAAGGTAGCAATTCTAGAAGAGTGATGTTTTACACTGTAAATAGTAAGAAGTTAAACATAGTGTCCGTAATTCCTTGCCTTTTGTTTCTCATTGCAGACTGTTATACCTACTGTTCATGTCACACTACTACATCAAAAACTCATCGGACATTACCTCCATCACTACTACTATTTCACCAATCATGGAAATAACAGCATCAGAGGAAAGCAGCTCCAGAATATAAATTGTGCCTTAATTTATGTTTGTTTATTTTTTTAAATCTGTGGAAAATGTCTGCCTGAGATTCCAGCAAATATGGTAATTAAAAATTATACAAATATGTATGATTAAAATGAATATTTGCCAAAACCAGTATTTTTCACACACCTGTTCTTTCCCAGCTGTGAGTTGCAGCAGTTGGCAGCAAAAGCAATTAGAGAGAGGAAAAAGGTCTTCTCGCATAATAGAAAGAATGTCCATTAGCTAAAACTGAAAAAAAACAAGATGACAAAAGGGAAATAACAGACTAGAAAGTTCAAGAATCCAAATTAGTGTTAACAGTTCAATTTATCTTGCATAATATTACAGGAATTGGATTGTGTCTATCATACTGCTGTTGTGACACACTTGCTTTGCTCTCTTTGTTCCTGACAGTCTCCCACAGAGAACACTGTTAGATGGAGATCACTTTTTCAAAATCCAGCATCTCTATTCTCCTTGCTATTATGGTTGAAAAGCATGTGGCAGGCTGCACTTGCAACAACGCTTGAAAGTCCTGCAAACCTATGCGACCTGGATTGCTGCTTTTCACTAGAGCAACATTATGTATACAAGATGAAAAATTTCTCATATATTAAGACTAACTTAATGCAGCTATTAAGAGTGTCAATGCATATTTCTTTTCTTGGTAGTTTAGTCATCAGCAGTGAAAGGCAAAGGAGTAATTTTCATCAGCCACAGAAGACTGAATGTAGTTCACAGTGAGTTCAAAGACAAATAATTTAAGAATCAGAGCCTCAGTGAAATGCATCAGAGGTAATGCCAAGTAAATCACTGTGTCAGTATGACTGATTAAATATTAGCAAAGAATGTGAATTGATCTTAAAAAAGAAAAAAATAAGCTATTTATTTATTTATTTATATGCTATAAATATTTTTTCTGCCATGCTACCATTACATTTCCCATTTTAGTGTATTGATCTATGATAAAACTTAATGTTTGCCTCAATAAGGTTAAGCAAATCTTAATTTAAAATCCATAAATGTGAATCTCAAGTAGAAACAATGCACAGCTAGCCAACACTGTGTAATACTAATTCAAAACACTATAGTATTTTCTAACAGAATAAATCCTGCAACTCATCCTAAATCTTAAAAATAAGTACTGAATTTCAGGTCAGTAATGTTCAAGCAAAATTGTCATATTTCATGTGTAACAAGGAAATCTCTAATCTCATTGTCTCAATATTACAGATCAGTTAACCCCCCCCCCCCCNGTAACCCCCCCCCCCCCAAAAAAGGATGTGTGCTGAAAATAGCAGTTATGAAATGTTGATATAGAATTAAGAAAAAATACATCCCTTAACACAATGTATAAAAATGCATTTGATACTTCTCTGGTTTTGTATACTTTTCAAAATTCTAAGACTCCCTTTTAAGCATTAAAGCTCAGTAAGGAATGTCTTTGAAAGTTACCAATTTAAATTGTAAAAATACTGGGTTTTATTAGAAATGCCATCTTGTGGGGGCTAAGAGAAAATGTCCAAGCTATGACTAAAATAACAGCACTACTTACCGCAGTAACTGGTTAAAGGCAAAAACACAATGACAAATATGAAAAAATTATTTCAGGATTTGGTCTATTTGCAAAATAAAATTTTCTTAAACACTTCACATACATATAAGGGGATGTGGAGAACTTCCATATTTTCAGTGTTTTTAAAAGTGTATTGTAGAGGGTTAGGGTTGAAAGCCCAGACTTACAGTTAATTTGGGGCCCAAACAGGCCCAAAGATTTTTACATCTGAGCAATATTTGGTCTTGGGAACAACAGGGGTATCTTACCTAAAACTCAGTCTGGGGTTTGAGCTACAACAATGAGCAAAACAGAAGGGGCAGTACTATGGTGGGTCTCTTAAATGGTGTCTCTCAGGAGTGTTGGTCCAACAATGGAGTAGCCTGAGTAATGTTTCTGCTCTCCTGGGGCAGAAAGCACAGCACAGCAATATGGGGACAAAGGAGGCTACATGATGGATCAGCATCTGGAAAGACCATACAGGGAGAGTTGGGCACTATGGGGAACTGAGAAAGAAGTGCCTGTGTACTTCTCCACTCCTCCCTTCTAACCAAGCGAAGATGGAGAGGAGGAATGTCTCCATTTAAGGCTCAGGGCGATCCCCACAGAGCAGAATTTGTTTCACCCCTCTTCCCCCCTCCTCTTCCCTCCCAGGGCAGGAAGAAAGGCCTCACACAAAGTTGGAAATCAAGATTACAACTTTTAACAGGGAACAACAAAAGAGATATTAAAGGAAGGGGAATATACAGAGGTATCAAGAAAAGATATATATACAAATATATACAACACTGATCCTCGGATGTTGATGGATTCTTCCCACGCCACATGGAGTAGTAGCCAGCCATGCAGAGGTGCGGTCCCAGCAGCAATCCCAGAGAGGAAGGGGTGTGCAGAACTTCCTGTGTCCTTTTATAGAGTGTGGCAGGAAGGGGAGTGGAATAGCCGCTCCACCTGTCCCTCCCCTTCCCCAAACCTTAAACCACAACAAGGAAAAAGAGAGGAGGAAGGCGAGACAACAGTGGACAGGCTTTGTTAGCCAGAAATACTTTACATTTTAGACTCCCAGAATGAGGACTGCTTCTTACCATGCATGCACAGTACCCACCAATTTGTTCATACCGCTGACTGTATGCTAGGTTACGACAAATGTTATTTAAAAAGCAGCAGCAGAAAAAGGAAGACAACAAAGCCACAAAGCATCTAGATCTATGAAGAATATTCCAGAAGTCAACACATTTCAGATATATGAGGAAGGTCAACATTGAGCTAAACTGCGGAAGAGAAAGCAAAAATAAGAACAAGAATGATACAGCTTAGAAAGAAATAAATTTGCAAATGAAAAATGAGATGAATGAGTCAGTACAAAATAAAGGTGACATCTGCACCATTAGGGAGCAGAATGGTCTGCATTGCTATATGAGAGTTGAAGGAAGGGTGACAAGAAAAATAGGGAGAGTAGTAGACAAAGATAGAGGACTGTTATCACTATAGTAAATAGGAAAAGTAATTCCAGAGTAGATGAATGGGAAACGTTCAATTATACATTGATTTAGAGTAGAACGCTTTTCCTCATCTTGCACAATTAATCATAGTAAAAATTCCCTTTTTTTTTTAACTTGAAAGAGACAAGTTTGTCATTTATATATGATGACCTGTCCACTGTAACCAAACTGCTCTTTCTTATACTGCATCTTCACTACTTAGCGAGGAAAATAAGTTAAATGTGTTATTACCAGAAAATATCCTTCTGTGAATTTCTATAGCTTAGGAAATAAGGTATTTACATAGACTCCTCCTACAAAAGAGGTATTTAGAGATCCAGAAACAGTAAGCTCATCAGGTACAGAAAGGAGTCACTTTACTGTCCAAGTAAACTTGAATTCCTTTTTGTTAAGCAGCATCTGAGCTGGTAAAGGGATCAAAATTCGTCTCACTCTTTGGACACCTCATGAGATTTCTCCAGCCTCAGGGCTGCAGAAACTAACTCTGTGCTTGAAGGTGGAGGTGTACATTAAAAACATGAGCTGAACAATAAGAAAAGTGGAAAGCTTACCTAGGCTGCTCTTAAAACTATAACTCCTTCACCTCTATTACTGGTTTATTTATATGGGCTGACCTGATTGGCTAGAGCAAATCAAATGCTCTCCAGACGTTCATCAATATGCCCAAGCTGAACTATTAACCTGAGCTATTTGGGCAATAGCTTGACAAATCAAACTTCTAAAGTCTAATTCAATATAAAATGTTATAGTAATAATAGATACACAAATTTCACTAAAACTTCACTCAGTATCATCCTACATCCACAATCTGAACACTCATGAAAAAGCAAGTCTACTGCAGTACTAGCTTTTATTTTCCTGTGACTGTGAACATGTCATTATCTGTGAGATAAAATTTTGTCATATTTATAATCAAATATGAAATCAAATTTTATTTTCATGCAAATTATGTTTATCTGAGCATGTGGTATTTATGGGAATGATTCTAATTTGAACTGAGGTACTTCTAAGAAGCATTTTTAACATCTTGCTGGCTTAGGTCACATGTGAAAACTATACACTTTTTATTATACATAAATAAATCATATAAATATACCTTGCAATGATTTAACCTTCTAGTGTAATTTTTCAGAATTCAGATAAAAGATACATTTAGTTATAATATTTGCATAGTGATTATTTCACCTCAGATAACTACAAATTCTGAGCTCTTCATTTAATTGTGCATGTTAGTCCTCTAGATCTCATAAATGGTATGCAGATATCCTTTTTATATTCTAATATTTATTTTTCCCTGTGCTGTGTTTAATCTCTGCTCCATGTTTTTCTTCTAGCTTTCCTTTAACACATAGCAACACTTGATAGCATATCCTGGAAAAAAAAAAAAAAGGCAAAAGAAAAGAAGAAAAAAAAGGAATATTTTTATCTAACCATAAAATGATGCCAGAAACCCAAGAGGGACCAAACACCATGTTGGAACAAAAATAGTCCAGAGATACACTTTCAAAGTTGAGCACCTGCTGTAAAATAACCATCTGTGTTTAACTGTAATTTAATTATAGGTTCATTCCTTTTGTGCACACTGGAAGGATCTCATAGGTCTTTCCCAGTTGGTCTACAATCAAATTCTGGCATTTTGCAAAAGCAACAGACATGTTCTCTTAATAACACCTGCTAACTTGTTTCATTCCAGTTTCAGTAAAGGTCTTCTGGGACTTTACAATGGTATTGAAAAGCAGAAAAAAAAAATTAAATCTGAAATAAAAAACTGCATTAATCAATCATCTGCACTAGAAAGCTAATATTATTGGCTATCAGATACACCATTTCCCTTTCCACAAAAGTAACCCAAGAATCAGAGAGCCGAAAGATTTTTTTATTATTATTTTTGAGGGGGAAAGAAAATCAGTATTCTCCAAAGATCTGCAAGCTACCATGGCAATCTATATTAATTGAAAACTGTAGCGTTCTGCACAATACCTCAAAGCAAAATAAAGTGCATAGACATTAATACTTGCTGAAACTAAGCCTGCCTATTAGAGTTTTATTGGAATTAGAACAAAACAACACAATATAACAACACAGCAATTTCTTATGGGTAGAAGGATCCAGTCAGAGACCTCAAATTTAATCTTAATGTGGCCACTGTTTAACTGTGACCAACTCATCAGGCCAAATATTAATGCCCAAAGTTAACTACCTAATACAAGCCTGATTTCAGTAGAATATTTTAAAGCCTATTTAATGGACTATTTTAATTAATTACAAGATGAAGGATTAAAGTGCCTTACACATTTTCAGTGGATCTTTATATCTATTACTTGAAATGAAAATAATTACCTACTGAAGTCCAATGGATGAAACTTAGCAGCAAGCAGTGCTGAAGCCTGTCAAGAGTCTTGTAATACAAAGTTTAATAATACAAAGTAGTAACTTCAGGAATAAGTGGAATTACACCCAAATTCAGCATTGGCTCATACTGAGCATAGACCCAATTATAATATATATAAATAAATGTCCAACCACTAACTGCCCCATTATCATGCATATAGAAATAATGTCAAAGATACATTTCTGTGAACAGTGGCTGACAGAAACATCAACATTAGCATTGTACCAAAAGCTCCATAAAATGTTAACTATTACAAACTATGCAGTTGTCCAAGTGATTGCCATCCCAGTACAACAAAGCACTTTTCCTACACCCATTTTGAAATAGGAGTATTTTGAAGAATAACCTAGACAAGAGAACATTGTGTTGGCAAAATACATTAAGAACACTTTAGCCATATGGAGCAGCATCTAAGATGAGCCTAAGGCAAGCATAGGAGGACATTGTATAAAGACAATAGAGATAAGAGTATAATTTGCCAAAGCTCAAAAAAAGTTATAGAGAGATAAAAACAGTGTCTCTAAAACATATGAAGAGCAGTTAGAGGGCCAGAAGCATTCTCATCCCTTTGGTGAGTGTTTTTTATGCATCTCTGCCTAAAGAGGCCAAAGAAAACACTTTGAGTAACACAACTGACAATCAGACCGTGGCCTTGGCATGTGCCTTTTAATCAGTTTTCTCTGAATAAGGAGACTCACTTGCAACAGCATTGCAGTACCAAAGCTTCCATCCTGTTTTTTAACTCCTTACACATCTCCACCACACACATTAGGACAAATTCTTACATCTAGGACATAGAAATTCAAAACAGAAAAAGAACAGTAAATAATATCAAATGTGGGCCTGATCCCTATTGTGGAGAACCAGAAATTTTTATTGCATTTGAGACATTTGAAACACTCTACAAATACTGAGAAGGGAGGGACTTGCTAGTCAGAAAGAGGTGGTGAATGGCATTCAGCTTCAAGGGCTGCCCTATCTGCTTGCCAGTTTTGCTAGTGGTTTGTAGGACTCCAAGAACCAAAAGAGCTGAAGTTGTAGAAATAGCTGCTGTTTGTGGTCAGGATCAAGGAATAAAGCAAGCTTAGTGGGTGGAAGAAGGAAAAATAACACAGAGGTAGATATGGATGTAGGGTCAGTGACTGGAATTACAAAGGGATAAGTAATGTAGGGATAATAGGGAAAGATAGGATTTGGCTTTTAGCCATCTGAAATGGCTAATCCTTGCACAAACTCTAATTTAACAAGTCAGCTGAAGCCCATCTGTACTTCACCTCCTAAGAGGCTGTTAGATTGTTTTTCAGAATATACTAAGATGAAGCCAGAAACCAATCTACTAAGAGGAAAACACAGGACATGAAAAGGCTATCCTAGATCATCAAGTCCATTTCCATGTTATCACAGACAACTGCTTTCATCACTTCAATAAAGAGCAATTCCCATTTTGCTGCATGTGTTAATAGCATGTATGGCAAACCTAGCAAGCAGAATTACAGGATGGGAAAAGGCCAGGCATTCAGAACTGCCAAAAGATGTGTCAGATCAGACATTTTACAGGTTGGGACACGAGTGAAGTATATCTGACACACTTTCTGGCTGCAGATGACACCTCTGGCATTTATTGCTTTCTGCAAGGCTATAAACTCTCAGGAGACCATTAAAATAAACAGAAAATCTTATTCTGAAAGAATCCTGAAGACACAGAGGGGGAATCTGAAAGTTTTTTTGGGTTTTTTTACATTTAACCACACACCTTCCTCCTCCATGATTGTCTGGCATCCTAATTCAGGGGAGTTTGTTTTCCCCTCATTTCCTAATATGTACAGACCAAACATGAACCATAGCAATGAACATGAATATAACTGAACTTCCCAGAAATTACAGAAGGTTAATGTTGACAGTTTCATGTTTCATTTATTACTTCCACTATTTAGTTAATCTGACTTCTTGACTAAAAGATATCTGTGGCAAGGTCTACTTTTCACATTTGCATATTTGACAAATACTGTCAAAATATTTTTTAAAGCAGTCTTATCTCTTGTTCTTGTAACAAAGCCTTTAGTATTAAGTAAAAGCACGCAATTGGCAAGAGAAAAAGAAATGATGCCAATACTCAGAGAAGTAGTAAGCACACCACCAAAAGCATGAATCTGGGCTCATGAAAGATATGTTGGTATAATACACACAATCAGTTCTGGGGAGGCATCTATCAAAGATTTTAAAGCTGTAGACAAGATGAAGAAAGTTATGAGATGCACTCTTCATTTGAGCGAGCAAGGTTCCACCACAGCACTCTCAAAGATGACTAAAAAACCCCACTTTGCTCATTCCTTCTCCATAAACATATACACACAAATACAACCAAAAAAAAGAGTGACATGAAAATTCAGAGGTGATCCAAATAAAGACCAGGGAAAACTTAAGAGAATGGGAATCCAGGGCAACTTCTCCAGAAGATTTCCTTTTGTGTCAGCTGAAGTATTTGCCCATGGTTTAGGAAAAGCATTTTTTTTTAAACCTTTTCATAGACAAGAGCCGTCACTCCCAGGTAAGCATGCACACAGGGAACAGGTTGGTAGCAGTTGCAGCTGAAGTCATGGTTTCACCCTTCCAGCATATGACTCAAAAGAAGCAGAATCCCCCATGTCCCCTGTAGGTCTAAGCTACTTTTCCAGAGGCAACTTAACTGGGTACAGCTTTTACTCTGTGTCTTTTCAGAAGTGCCAACTGAACATTGAATATTCATTGTTTGTTATATTGATATTCATTATATTGCTGTTCTCACAGTGTTTTACTACTACATAGTTTTCCTCAGAATGTCTACTGATGGACAGAGATTTCTCAACTGCTACTTCCCCTCTAGACTAAATTGTACTCTATAAAATTGCCGACAGAAAAGCAATATTATACTTATTATACACATGTGGAAGCTCGATCTTGCATGTAGTCATCAGGTATTCAAATTTCCCAGTGCTCTTCCCCACAGTATACAATACTAATCTCCGTTTTTATGTTAGTTTATGATTAACTAGGTGTGGATTAAATTGCTTTTGAAACAACTTTTTGTTGTATAATGTTGTATAATTTTGATGTATAATACTGTGCTCCAAGTAGAACACTTGCCTCAGCTTTCAGTAGTTATTCATGGTCTGCTTGCCCAGTGAGAACCAGCAGATATTTCAAAAACATTTGCCACATCGAATCAAATAACCGAATGTCAGATATTCTTTCCTAACAGTTCCTAATTTGCTCTTCAATGTGGATCAGAAGGGATATCTGAGAAGATACCATATCTAGGTTCTTCTGAAAAATGGGAGACTTTAAACAGATCACAGCTCAGCTGCTAAAGAATGAAAGAATGCTCCAAACACACATATCTGCCCTTTGATTGTTGTTCACTTTCATATAATTTTCAGTCTTAGTTATAAATCCATTATATTCTTATGTTAAACTATATTTCCTTTCCATTCATCATTCTATCACCTCCTGCTTCCTCACTACTGTCCTGTCATGATAATTTTAGTTTTATTGTCTTAGTTACTGCTACTCGTTTTCTGTTATATTATCCAGGGCTCTTTCACTTTTTCCCAGGGGCAATGTCAAGAGTAAATGCTAACTAAAATTTACTCATTTGTAACTTAGGCAGCGAAGAACCCCTTCTTTCAACACAGTATGTAGTATCTGTCAAGTAAGTTTACTTTTCACTTACCACAAAAATGCAGCTCTCTATTATGACCAAAGTGTTATCCATTTCTCCATAGTATAAACGGCAACCTTGCTTAGCTAAGCTTCAGCCTGCACCCAATGATTTCCAATGAAGATGTATATTCAGACTTAAATAAAGTAATAGTCTCTCCAAGACCCTAAACCACATATCTCTACTTCTCTAGCCTTATTTCTGTTTTTTATAACTTTGCAAATCCTTAATTACTTTAAGCTCAAGATGTTCATTAAGCAAACATCTGTAAGGGACAACCTATACTTTTTAGGAAACATAACAGCACCAACTACTACTCAAAATCACATCCACAGACTTCCTGGCAACATTTCAATACAATCTTTTAATTGTAAAGTCAACTCCAACTTGGGACCCACACCCCAGACCCCAGCACTTCAACCTCTCACAGGTCCGTAGTAATCTTTCAAAATCTCTTTAAGAAATGCCATTTATGTAGCATATGTGCAATCCCACCTACAGGTAGGGAGATTCTTCCTTGAATTGGTAGCAAGAGTGGGGAACATATCACTCTAGGTAAGTGCAGATAGGAAGCAAATGAAGGAAACAGGCACTAAGACTCTTGACTAAGACCCTTGCATGATATAAAAAAACCCAAGCAGATGGATGCAGCCTTGCATCCCCTTTACTCTGCCCTGGTGAGNCATGATATGGACAACCTGCTTTCTTCCTCTATTTTTTTTCCTTCAACAGCTGTGAATGAATAGCTCTAAACTCACTTGATAGCAATTCCATACTCATAAGCAGCTGTATGTATGATAGACTTATTCCAGCTGCTAAACTAAGTAGAAAACAGGAGTTTTATTGCAAGTCTGAATGATCTAGTAAAGAAGTTTTTAAGCGTAAGTGAAGATTTAATGTTTTCACCTTAGCATTTTTCTCTGAATAATCATTATTTCTAAAAGAAGAAAAATCTGACAAAAAACCCCTCACAATAGTTTGTGAAAGGTGGAACTGCAGTATCATCATCTGCAAACTAGGAAAAACTATCTACAATTCTGATGGTTTTACTATATTCTTAGTACCAATCCTTTCCCCCTGCTTAAGAATACAACTCTGATCTGTGGATCTACAGTTTGAAATCTGCAGCTGCTCCAAGGTGGCATTGGCTGAAGGACCCATAATCTTACAAAATTTAGCACACACACTTTAGGAAACATCACAATGGCTGTCCCTGCAGCCTTCCCATATGTCTGACAGCACACGCTTTCCAAGATAGTCTCTAAATTATACCATTCTATACCTTATTTTCCACAGACATGGTGTGTATTTCACAGTGACTAGGGTCATATTTTACAGGAGGCTAATTTTGTACAGAAGATATTACAAGATTATCTATTCCAGAACACAGTGGAACTTCAGGTAAAGGTCTGCTACTACAGATTTAAGGGAAGAAGCATAAAGTCAGAGTTCAAATGACTGTATGGAGACAATAACATATATAGAGGGATGGGAGCAATGCCACAGGAGTAAGAAATTCAGAAGATAATAAAGGAGGAGCCAGGACAACACCCACTGCTCCGCAGAGGTGTCTAAAAATCTGTTTTCATCCCTACTCATTAGGTTCCTGTCCCAATAGGATTTTTTTCTTTCTTGAGGTGTAAAATTCCTGAATAAGGTAAAGATAAGATGCAGGTGAAAATGCATTCACAATTTCACAAATTACACAGTAAATGAGAAAGAGAAATTATAGTCTCAGGCTTGCAGCACCTCAGTACTACCGTTGAAAACATAGTTACACACTTTTTCAAAGTAGAGATGATGCACTAATTACTAACCATAGTCTCCTCATTTTACGAGTACCCAGCAAATGCTACCTGGGCTACATGTACAGTAATTCTAGACAGAACATTTAGCTTCATAATGTAATTTTTATTTCTGTTCAAATGAAGGTCTAGAGGTCTTTGTAATAAAATATTGTTCATAGATAATCACTTCCTCCTCCTTACTTCTCAACTCCTGCAAAGGAAATTTTTTGTAAACCTCTTAAAAGCTCAGTTATTTGTAATTCTCTCTTTTTGCCTTTAAGAAAGAACTGTGTTTACTTCTGTTTACACTATTCCCTTAATTTCCTTACAGCTAGGATTGATTAAATACATAACTAAAACTTCTCTTGAAAAGCAATTTGCAACGGCTATGCTGCCATGCATTTCAGATTATATTTTTTAAATAACTGTTTCTTCAAGGGTATTACCTAACCTCTACTGCGACTAAACATTTAAAGGTTTGCATTTAAGAAACTGATTTAATATTAAAAAAAATTCTGTTTATTACGAACACAGTCTCCACATTTCAGTCAAAATTGATCTAACTCTGCCTCTAATGTATAGTCCTCATTCTCTGATCCTGAAGTTATTTTTTAACATCAGTGGCTTTGATGAAATATCAGACAGAATAAGACCTCCCATAGTTTTAAGACTATTTTTTAACTATTTCAACTTTTTCAGGCTCCTCATTGACCACAGATGGAATTCTCATTACTGTTAACTATTGACACTATTTCGATAGATACAATCTGTCATTTATTGCACATTACTGTTGCTTACAATGACAGCCTTAGTTAAATTAGTTTTATTTACATTTTACCTGAATACTCAAACACATAATTTATTAATTGAATAACAAATGTAAAAAGCTGACAAAATGAAAATAAATAAATCCCTGTAAACACACAGATGACTAAGCAACTTATTTTAAAAATCTAAAAATATGTATATTACATGCAATATTGCAATACATGACCTCTAGAGGTCCCTTCCGGCCTAAAACATTCTATGATTCTATGATTTTATGACATGCACTAAAAAGTAATATTTATTTGTCACTTCCACAATTTTTGGTGAATTCTAATTACTAGAGCAATTAAGAAGAACCAAGAAAATACTTATAACGAGCTAAAGTCATATGCTCTAGCATCACCCTGGAGTTTTAAGGCATCTGCCATATGTTCTCTTTAATAATTGCTACTTTTGCTTTCTGAATACAGCAAGAGAATTTATGAACTTGTAGAAGCTTCTGAGATATATGTACTTGTGACTAAATGTGGAAAGAATGTCAAAATATTATTTCAATCTTAAGCAGTCTGAGTTAATATGAGATTATACATAAAGACAAGGACTAAATTGACACATTTCCATGGAAAAGCAGACACCAGATGAAAAATCATCCTTTTAAAAATTTATATGAAAAATTAGGGAAACTCTTCTGAGCTTAGCAGCCACAGGAAGTGCCAGATCAAGTCTGATTGGGCTGGGTAACACATTTCTGAGTTGTGTTGTCTTTATTACTATTTTATTCATATCCATTTTCACTATTAGCATGCCATGCATTAAGTCCCACAGTATTCACTCATTAAACAATAGAGATTTTGCTATGTTTGACATCTGCGTGTTGCAACAAGCTATATATGAATGCATGAAATTTGATGCTTCTATTTGTGAGCAGAATTTCTATCAATTTTATACCTGATGTTTATAACCTCTCAAACTCTAATGAGCAGAGAAATTAATGTAGCTTACAAACTAGGCCTTTAAAAAAAGACCTCCACATATTATATATGCCAAAATGCTGGGGTTTTTTTCTAAAAAAGAAAAAGTCATATGGCAAATAATTGGAAATATACCATGCTTCTTAGGGAAGTAGCTGATGACTAAAAACTATCCTATACAATTCACATCCAGCATATGAAATTTTAGTTTTTTACAATTAAATATATAATTTATTGCATGTCCTGTCATCCAAAACTAAAGCCTTAGAGAGACTGGTTCCAAATTCATTGGTAATACAGAAATTTTCTCAAACTTCATTTACTGCCCAACACATGCAGTAAAGTTTTTAATTCATCATAGCTTGGCATCAGCTATTCATTTTAAAGACACCAAAAATATATTTCAGCAAAACTACATGCATTTTCTCATGCTGAAATCTGGGTTGTACTGAAGTAAACGTAGGGTTTGCTATTAACATCAGTGGAGCTGGAATCTCATACTACCATTTAAAGAAAAAAGCCATAAGTCATAACATGTTCAAAAGGAGATGCCCAAATTATGATTATTTTTCTTATCAGAGGCCTTATCGCAGTCTGTTAAAGAAATCAGCTTTAAATGATTTTAAATCCTGCCCTTCTTCAGCATCTTCACTGAGTAAAAAATATTCAGCATATCTTAGTATTTTTTGAAAAACAGAAGGCTCAGTCACCCTTGTTAAGTACAAAACAGGGGTTAACAACAGATCACCCGTGGATCTATATATCTATTCTGCATTTTTATGTACACCTATTTATCTTTGTGTCTTTCTATGCATACATATGTGAAGACAACAACAAAAAGAATAGTTAGCATTTCTTTGCAGAAAGTTTAAAGCTCTCATCAGTGAAAACTGCTAAAGCCCATTCCCTCTGAAAGGGATGAATATTAAATAGGACATTTCCTTCCACAAAGCATAAGTGTCTCTATCCTGCCCAAGCCCAAACTTCACAGAAGCAGCATTTCTAGCATATTAATATTGAGATGTATTTTAAAATATTCTTTTAGCTTAATGTTATAAGAGACAGCCCAATTCCCAAGGCTTTGACACCTGCACTCTTAGCAAACCTTTGCCCAATGTTTTTATTAACTCAATTTAATGGAACCTTTTTTATGGTGACCTTAAAAATATAATAACTCCTCAATGTAAGGACAATACCACCTGCAGGCTCCTCTGGGATTAAACTGTGGTAGTTCAATATGTCTTCAGGAACACATTGAAAAGCAGAAAAAAAGAATCAGGAACTATACAAATCAGTCACTCATTGCTGAGGCTGGGTATGATGCCTGGTTATAATGTCTGCTCCAGCACATGCAACATAAAACTCTGATACACTGCAGCCTACTTATTGCTGCTTAATAGTGTTAATCTAGCTTTGATCATGTGAGATATGCTAGTAATTTTAAATTCCAGAGTGTCTTCCTTTCTGACAAGACACTCTGCATATCTTACAGATACGATCAATATGTTATTAGTCAACAACCTGACAAGAGTCACGTAAATTAATCCCTTTCTGTCAACCCAGCAGTTTGTACTCTAGTGAAACCTCAGCCTTGCAGTATGTGTGAGACTTATCTTAATTCAATTAGGGTAAAATGAACTTTTTTTTCCTATGGCACTCTCAATCTATGTTAATTCAAACCTCTGAAGACAGCTGCTTTGAGGAAATAATTTTATGCTTGACCTTTTATGGGCAAGGTTAAAATCAGTATAGATACATATATATGCAAGGAAAGTCAATGAGATCTTTCTCTCTCACTTCATCCTTTAAATTCCACCACTACCTGTAAAATAGTGACAGAGAACACTGCTGACTTCAAAGTGACAGGGATGTATTTATTTCAGTTGCATAAAAGACTCTGTCACTTTGGCTTTACACTTAGTACAGCATGTACCTTTGTTTTGCTGAGGGGCAAATTAATATGGAGTGACAGCGCTGTCTGTAGTATTGTAGAATTTGACAAGCAAAGGGTGTTAACAGCCTACAATATGCAAAACAAATAATTTCTTCTTTTTGTGACAGTTATGAGATATAATGACAACAACCATTAAGGAAACAAGACTTGATTGATACTATTATTTCTCCAACAGAAAATATAAGTGAGAGAAAAACACTAGAGTGCATTTGAACTCTCTTTGGTGGTAACAAAGAAGGGCACAGATCTGTAGTAATGATGTGCATGCTGAGGTGTCCTCAGTAAGTAGTACTTACTGATTTCTTTCTCTTACTCAGTTTCTCTCACAAGAATAAGGAATACCATAAATATGGGTCACAATTATTCTTCTTTCACCTGAACTTCCTCTAAATAGGCTGGAAACCTGGGCAGGGAGAAATTTAATGAAGTTCAACAAGGGCAAGTGTAAAGTACTGCATCTGGGGAAGAACAACCCCATGTATCAGTACAGGNTCTAGCAGGGGGGTTGGACTAGACGATCTTTCGAGGTCACTTCCAACTCCTAACATTCTGTGATTCTGTAAATACCTCCCTTGCTCATACCTAACTTCCCTAGGCTATTTCGCATGGCTAAATCCCACTCCATCCTGCTGACCAGGCAGGGGAAGGACAGTACCTAGAAGATGGTTGCAACTACAGTGTTGCATTCATGTTGCAGGGGTCCTGTGCTGCTCACTCAGCTTGAGCTCTTGACTGAAGTCACAAACAGGGAAAGACACAGAAAAATGACTGCTGCAAATTACAGTAACAGCCATGTCCTAGGGGCACATGGAGATGCACTGCTTGTGCCCCTTTTCTTTACTGCATGATCCTGCAGCTGTGTGAAATGAAGAAGCTTCATTTTGCACAGTTCTGGACTGCTGCAGGTTGTGGGGAAACATTGTTTGTGTATGCATTGTGATGAGGAGCAAACATGTAACCACCCTGTCTTCTTTGGTCCTATCTAGATTATATTGGATATTCACATAAAATGTTAGCATATGATAACATTACCTAACTAAAGAAATAAAACCCAAAATCTTTAGTCTGTGCAGTGGGCAGTGGCCTCTTTTCCAGTCTGAATTGTTTATATATAACATTATCCCACTAACAGACAAAAGATCCCACAAAAGACCTGGTGCCTGAAAACTTCCCAAGATAAAGATGAAGTAAAGACTACTATTTCTATATCTTGACTTTTAATATCATTTATGGGGCACTGCAATAGAGACTGTAATAATCCTAAAATCAGCCCAACAGTGTGCTTAGTCATATGTAATTTTAAGAATCATGCCTTACTTAAATCTTTACCAATTTTATTCAGACTAAGTCTTTGGTCCTAAGGTTTTCTCCACTTTAGAAATTTTTTTGCTATCTGAAACAAGCAACTGCATTAAATCAGGAAATCCTTACTTTCCAGCATAATTAAAAAGGATGGCATATTTTTCTGTAACTCTCAAAAGTAAAAATCTCAGCTCTGAAAAAGACTAAGCAAAGACATCTGTAGTCCAAAAGTCTGACTAGTTATAGATGCATAACACACATATTTATGTCCCATCACAGTATCTCAGTACCTAATTCCAAACCTTTCAAAAAACTTTCAATATTATCACAGCATGCCTGTGCTATTAAAGGATGCGAACTGGCATTCTGGATCTCAGTTAAATATTTCTCCAGCTGATAAGTAGTTACCTTTCTTCATTAAAAGTATATCAACATGCATAACTATGTCAAATGCCATCTCATGGCACCTTTTCTAGACAAAACTACGTGTCAAATTTAGTTCTCAAAAACATCTACCTGAAAAAGACTGACAACCCTCTGCACTAAGTGTCACATCATGAAGCACAGGAAAGACAAAGAGATGAGATTAAAGGAAGTCTCTTTGAAGAAACATTTCCTAAACATAAAATTACATTTCTCTCTTTTCCCTGTACTTCCGAATCCCAACAAACTTCTTGGTAAGCTGCTCCGTAGATATTCTCAAACAAGAAGCAGCAAGTTCATTGTCAAAGTGTAATTTAATTATCCTCAATGCGAAATAGTTTGTCCATATCCAAAAAGTATAACATCAAGGAAGAAATTACCATTGTTTGGGAGTGTTCTAGGCATTTTTAAAGGAGATACCAAAAGCTTTGTACATAACTGTTAGAAGTTTGACTTGGCTCAGAGGATTTCTCAGTTCCGAACATACGAATATGTTGTCTTACAACCACAGAACTAAATTAGAGTTTCTGAGAGTCTGCCACAGGACATAATATTATCTGCATACAGATTTTCACAGATAGATAGATATTCATGAGGCTAACATTTGGATTTACAAAGAAATGCGCCTATATAGCCAACTTATCAGGCCAATGTTCCATCTAGCAAAACAGCACTGGTCAACAGCCCATGGCTCCGAAGGAGACTGTATATCGAATCAGGAATAGACACACGCAGAAGGAGATGTTTCCTCATAATGCCTTTCCTTGCTAGTGGGATGCCAATGAAATATACCAGAAATGCAGTGTCAGTATTTTAAGATACCACATGAATAAGCGCATTAAAATTAAGGAATCAAAACATACCTGAATGCAATAAAGCCAAATCAAACCATTATTCCTCTAACCTGAATCAAATCCTGAGTCTGTGTTCCAGCTTGAATCTTGCTGCTTCTTCCATGAAAGGTCATGGGCGATCCTTGAATGCCTGGTTTTTTTGCTCTGACTCACATTGGTGTGAGTTAAAATACCAGGAAAGGCTGTCTCTGACCACAGTAGGAGCTACTCTACACACTCACTTTACTGATTTCTGGCAAGTGGGACAGGGCCGTTTTGTTAAGCCCAAGCAACAGCCAACTTTACTGAAGCCTGCAGGCAGTAATGCCTTGGAGTGTCCTCACAATCCTTTATCTCCTTTGCATACTTTATTGTCTGGATATGTGTTTGTGTATGTTTACACGTGTTTCGATACATTTGCATATATGCAGCAAGTAATGGTGGAGAAGTATCCAAATCATCCCATTTCTTTCCTGTCACCTCAAAAAGCACCATCTCCTTTTTTCTTACCATTGAATGCTACTATTTGTTTCAGGTAAAGAATGATTTTTCAACTTATCTCTAAATCCATGAATTTACCAGACGTTTAGAGAGAGAGAGATGAACTGACAGTGGTGACTACACTAGTCATAAATCTGGAAGTGGGGACTAATCTGCTTCTTCCATCTCAGATGTTGTATTTTCCAATGCAGACTGATTACATAGCAGCAACTTTAAAGTGTCCAGGTAAAACTGGAAGTGTCTTGGACTGGCACTTAACCTAAATATGTTCTAGTATAGTTGAATCTAAATCAGAACTAAACTGAAAAAATGAGTCATAGTCACTCGACTTCCTATTAAAAAGCCCAAACAAATTTTTTTCAGTATTTTCCTTATAATTTAAGTACACTACAATCAGCATAGAGGTGTTCTTTGTTTCACTTTACAAATTCATTGTGTTGTAATACAAAGCTTAGTTATAGTTTATTCTCCCCAAGACAGGGTACATATTCAGAGTTCCATTTTTGAATGCATAGTGGTTTTGTTGTTTCATACTTATGCAAGACAACTTGAAATACCCCTATATATAACCCTTCTGACCTCTGTAAATGCTCTCACAGATGATTGAGATTCAACTCCTTCCCAAGAAGATAATTTTCTTCCTTTGTAACACTCCCATTTTGTGAGTGAATGGGATGCTTGAGTCAATCTGTTCAGTGATAAACTCTAGGGGGAAAAGTAAAAAAAAAAGGATTTGTATTTCTTGATATTACATTCATTTAGATGAAAAGACTGTTCATTCACTTTTTTAAAGGGTAATTTTTTACCCTTTATGAAAACTGAAGAAGTCTCAGTTGCCCTTCCTTCAGTCCAAGCGCCACCTTTAACGCATATTTCTTCTGCTCTAACACAGCAGAAGAGGTAGTATTTATTGAGAATTGAGTGTACAATGCAGTGCACCCAGTAAGAGGAGAACTGGCTCATGTCTTCAGGTAACTGTGGCACTTGAGGCCCCAAAGTGGTTGAAGTTCGACTGGACTGCTTTTGGAGGCTAGATATTGACAGAATATTAAGGATTCTTATTCATCTGACCTAAACTATTTTATTCTCTAAAGAACATAAAAATTAACAGTACCAGACACAGAAGTAAAATAAATTCCTTCTCCTCAAGCTGCAGGTTCTAAGGGAAGAGAATGAGCATTCTATTTTTATAGCTTTCCAGGAGGCAAGATGGTATGAACTCTGAAAGTAGCAGAAGAAAGCAGCTAATGGGTAAAGTTTGGCAAAAGACAGTTTTGGGGTTTTTTAATTGCAATAAAGTTTCCTGTTTATTGCTTGAGGAGAGACTTTGACGGTAATTCTTTAGTATTTTTATGCAACAGAGGTACTCAGTCTCTCAGCACCAAAATGCTGTGCAGCCTGCATCTCAGCAGGAAATTCACTGAAACGTTTTACCAGTATCAAAAAGTGGGGTTTTTTTCTACAGAAAATGCTTTCCTCTCTTTATCATTTAGTGCTCCTCTGCCGAGAATTGAGAGTGTTTTTCTAATTGGAATAGAGACTCTGAGAAATACTATCATGCACTGAACAGAATTGAGAATCTCAAGTACTTTAATGTCAAGAACAAGTTTCAATAACATATAAATTAAAATACCCTACAAATGAATTGTAGCAATCATAAGGAACTAAATATATTGGTGGCAAATAGTGGTCAGGAAATGAATTCTCATAGTGGTTATTTCTCTACTAACAAATAGAATGACAAGGGAGGTCTCTTGGTATGAAATGTACCAAACAATTTCACAGTTGTATTTTTAAAAAGCACTATTCACAATGGTAGAATTGTTGTATTTCTTAAAAGATTTCAGCAATCTTCGGAGTCTCACTAGATGCTTTTTATGCCTCATATCTGAAAATGTTAAGCATTCCAAATCTTACAAAAGGACAGGTCATTGTTACTCATTTACACTTGAGAGCTATTAAACACATCACTTCACAGAGGAAAAAGAGGAAACGTGGAATCATGTCTACATCTCCTTGGAGATAGCCAAGGCACAATAGATCAGGTCTTACAAAGGGCAACTAACACATTATTGCAGGCTTCAAAACTCAACAATGACTTTTTTTTTTTTTTTAATCATTTCAAACCATGTCTTAGGTTTTTCATCAAGAATAAAAAACAATTAAACTCTTATCATCTTTTCCCTAATGGCATCTTGAACTTTTCCTACAATTTTCTGATTTTACCGTGTGCCCAGTTAAAAAAAAACAACACAGAAATACATTTAACTATTCCTTCAATTTCAATTCACAGCTTCTATAACAAGGTTAGTTGTAGAAGTGTTCTAATATCTAAGGCTAAGTCTCTGATATACAATAATGAAGTATTTTGTTTGTATGCTACTTGAACCCAAGAAATCACATTTCAACTAGCTCATCTCTCTTTTCTTATTTTTAACTGAGTGTGATTAAATACTCATGAAACTTCTGACTTCTCAAATAGGGTAGCAGTCATATTTTTCAAACATCAGCATATTGAGTTTTACAGGGACTGATAAACACAGTTGGGAGGGATAATTTTGTCTTAATTCTTCCTTTTCTTCGATCCCACTGTAAAGAAGCACTGTTTGAACTGCCCTTCTTTTCCCCTTTTTCTCTTTTCTCCCTTTCATTTAAAATACAATAGAAAACATAAAGTAGTATTGAAAAAGAAAGTAAACCAAAAAAGTGGAGAGAGGGCAAAAAAGAAAAAGAAAACATACTGGGCCCAAGAAAACCAAGTTATTTAACATGGGGAAGCTTATTTACATTTCTGCCTCTTTACCTTTAAAAAACCTGATATTCCCCATTAATAGACTAGAGTCTTCTAATCTAAACCAAAAAAGTGGAGAGAGGGCAAAAAAGAAAAAGAAAACATACTGGGCCCAAGAAAACCAAGTTATTTAACATGGGGAAGCTTATTTACATTTCTGCCTCTTTACCTTTAAAAAACCTGATATTCCCCATTAATAGACTAGAGTCTTCTAATCTAAACCAAAAAAGTGGAGAGAGGGCAAAAAAGAAAAAGAAAACATACTGGGCCCAAGAAAACCAAGTTATTTAACATGGGGAAGCTTATTTACATTTCTGCCTCTTTACCTTTAAAAAACCTGATATTCCCCATTAATAGACTAGAGTCTTCTAATCTAATTCCAAAAGGCTGACTGTTGTGAATAAAATATTCTAAATTAATTTCACCATCAAGTGTGTATATTACTGATCAAAATACTTGCATCAGTGAATCTATAGCTGCAATAGGCTTTGGAGTCTGCATGGTGAAAACATTAAGTTTATTGTCCAGTACTAAATATATTTTTAGCACATCACTGTATTTAAACAATTTTGATTACCTGCCCAGGATATAAACAAAAATATACTTGTTGCAAACAAGCCACTGCTCACGTTGAAAGCAAAGCCCAGCTGCCATCAGGTAAAAGGTTCTCCATCACACTGTACAAAGAAGAAAAAAGCCCCAAACCTGGATACTGACCTGTCTTTCATTTCCAGTCAGTCCTAATGAAATATAATCCTAATAGAGATGTATTGTTTTGAATCCCAGAACATGGCATTTCAAAGAACAATAATATTGTTTGATTTAAAATGCAGTAACATTGCCTCGAGCAAAAAGAAAATTACTTCCAACCATAAGTGTTAAGGAAAAAAATATTACTTTACCTAAGCAACACTCATTAATTAACTTCTTAGTAGTAGCATTTCAAGGAGTTTAAACTATTTGCTAGATAGCAATACACTGGTACATGTTATCTGCTCTGCCTCATGAGTTCCACTAACTATGTTAAAAAGAAAGAAATAAACCCTGGAAACTTTGAAGGAAAAAAACCAAACAAGGTCAAGTAATTTAGTAACTAGTAATTAAATCAGTTTCTTGTTAAACCTTAATGCTTTTCCACAGTGTACTCTGAAATTATATTACTTTATTGTTGGTAATAGAACTTTAAAAAAAAAAAAAAGGAAAAATAATAAAGCAATAACAATCTTCTCCACATAGGACTTACAACAGAGAGCATATTCTGTACATTTTAGAATTCATTTGCCAGGTGTCAGAGCCCTGGAAAGGCAATAAGGCCTTCCTCAACATTCAAGTCTTTCTCTAGCAAGCTTCAACAAAGGCTCTGGATGCAGCCATGTCACTGAAAGAGAGGGCTCCATCTTTCCTTCTGCATTCAAAAGTTATTTCCCCTTTAAAAAGAAAACCTGAAATGCTACTAGTATTTTAGAAATTTCTAGGCTTAATGCTAGAACATTCTGTAATGAAAAGCAGTTTGCTGTCTGGGACACTGAGGCAGAACTTACAGTACTGTTCAAATAAGGAGGCCAAAAAACAGAGCTCAGGGCTCTCATAATTGAGTCTGAACCTGTGAACCACTTTGTAGTGTCATGGGATCTAGTTTTGACCCCAGGACAACATTTAAAAAAACCCTTCTGCTTAATTTAGGTTCATGTTTCTGCTTATCCTGATGCATTCTTTGCATAAGTGTTGCCTTATTTCCCTATCTGTAAAGGGCAGAAGGGTTTACCTTACCTAATTTCTGTGATCTACTATCTGTGCTGATCATTCCCTAAGAGTTCATGGAGAGAAACTGTCTAGCTGACCTGTATTAGACCTCTAACTTTGGATAAAATGAATAATCTGCATGGGAGACTAAAACCCAAACTTGTTGATGTACAGCTGTCTTTGCTTAGACTGACAGAACTTACCTTTCTCATCTAAACACACCTGTGATTTTGTGAATATGGTACCGAGATACAGAAGGACAACTAAGGTATAGTTTGAATAAAGAAGGTTTTTTCTAGGAACTCTGTAGGTCTCATTATAATTGTTTGGAGTATTAAAATTGAAAAGCAAGTGACAAACTAACAACAAATACTGCAAATTTAAACCATAATAAAACACCTAGTAGAAACTGAAGTGAAAGAATATTCAGATTTATCTAAAATAGGGACAGAAAAAAAGAAAGAAGCCTCACCGGTCTTCTCTATCTATACTTACAGCAAAAGCCCGAGGAAGGCAGAAAACAGGCAAGAACAAATAATTTTTGTCCTTCCCTTTCACTTATCTCTTTCCTCTCTAGTACAGAGGTCATACTTCATCCTCTTCTGAGGCTAGCAAAATTTCAGTTTCTGGGTACTGCTAATGAATTTAACATGACATCATCACACCAGAAGTCCAATATTTTCTGCTGTGTTGTGCACTTTTCCCAGGAGTGATCTCAAGGATAGGTCAAAACCACAAGATTTCATCAAGTTCTCTCAGCAGAAATGTCAGCATATTATTACTGACCAAGAAAATTTATAGCAAAATAAATATTTCAAGGGTAATTTCTTGTTCTATTAACCAAGAGAATATTATTTCCAACAAGAAGGCTGATGTGACAGAATACAGAATAATACAGAATTACAAAATGAATGCTAGGACGTCTCCAGAAAGATGTTTAAAAAAGTGACCGAACTATCAGTGTTCTCAACATGCCAGAAAAAAAACTCCAGAGCTAACATCTGATATGCCAACATGTTTGAAAATCACTTTTCAC